>JAQQSW010016957.1:0-11558 GCA_028646575.1 Pseudocheirus occidentalis | reverse complement strand
GGAAGGAAGGAAGGAAGGAAGGAAGGAAGGAAGGAAGGAAGGAAGGAAGGAAGGAAGGAAGGAAGGAAGGAAGGAAGGAAGAAAGGAAGGAAGGAAGATTCTGGAAAAACACGGGAAGACCTCCACGAAATAACGGGGAGTGGGATGAGCGGAAATGGAATGTTGTATATGGCTAACAGAAATATCGTTCAGAGAACAAGCATCAGGACCGAGCTTTTCTGAGCATTGTAAATAGTCGGATCAGAGACAAAGAACCTACGAAGGAAGACACTCCCCCCCTCTGGAGAAAGAACGCGTGGACAGACATGTGCAGAGCATGGGTTTACATACGTGTGTATGCATGTGTAGATACATATATACACATACATAAAACAGCATGCACATGGCTGTGTGTGTATATACATACATACATATACACATACATACATATATACAGAGTCACGCACGTGAGAGTGTCTGTATCTGTCAAACGATGGCCTTCTCTAGGGGGGAGACGGTTTAAAGTGTAACAAAAAAAAATTAAATTCTAAAAGATTTTAAAGGGAGAAAGAGGGAAGGGAAGACCATGCGCCAAAGACCCCAGGAGTCACTGCTTAGATCAGGCGTCAAACATGGGACCACCATGCGACCCCCAAACCAGATTTACATGTAATGGGGAAACATACAACCAAAGAAACAAAGACATGAGTACACAGATGAGATAATGGGCAAAAACACAGAATGCAGACGATGTTAAGATGTGGTTTTCTAAGTCACCGTGGGGCTAGAAGGGGTCCCTGTGGAAGCTTTGGCTGTCCAGCTTTCATCTGAACTTGACCCCCTTGGTTCACATTAACAAGCCCTAAAGTCAGAACTCAAGACTGGAGCAGAAGGGAGAGCTGACCTTGGACTCGGAAGGCTGGGTCCAAACCTCTGACGAGGCCCATTGGTTCACTGGGCAATGCACCTAATATCCCAGATGCCCCAAAATGACTGAGCATTTGCTTGTTTGTCTTGGTAAAGAGGAGTTTCCACAGGCCTCTCTGCACCAATGAAATGAAAGAAAAACACTGGACTATGCCAATTATTGTATTAATGATGCTAATCTTGGAACTGGAATTTTGTAAGCTCAGAAATTCTCTACTGCCCCTCTGTTCATCTCAGGGAAGTCCCTTTCTGGAACACAGCCATCGGAAATACAAGGGCAGCACTCTGTGGGAGAAGGTTTTCCTCCCAATGGCTGAAGAGAAAGTCTGGAAGAAGTCACACCTGGAGGCAGCAGTTCCTCTGGGATAATCCACACATCCAGGTAGAAGGCATTATTAGGGGGGAAGCAATGTGGCATGGCGGATGGAAAACCAGGCTTGGAGCCAGAAAGCCCGAGGTCCAAAGATGAGCCAGGAAACTCAGCCTCTCAAGGTTCTGGGCAATTCCCTAAGACTGAGTCACAGAGAAGGCACAGAGCTACACGGGAAGGAGTGTCCTCACTTAGGAGTCCCCAAAGCCAATGAAATCACAAGTCTGGGGCCACCCCTCCTCTATCCAGTACCAAACATTACCCAAAAGCCAAGTTACAACCAACAGGGAGTTTAAATGCGGTCAGATGACCTTTGTAATTACAACGGTCTGGGCTCTTTCCACTCCAAAAGCCAAGTTCTCCACCCACCTCAGCATGACATTTCAACACATCTGAAGACTTCAGAGAAACGTGGGAAGACTTCTACAAACTAACACACAGGGTTACCCGCAGAATCATATCCCCACCACCACCAATAGTGTAGACACGGCCAACACGGAGGCATTCAGACTCTGGTTCATTACAACAGTCCATGTTTGTAGTAAATGAAAACACCTCCTAGCAAAAGCTCAACACTGAGGAATGGAAGAGACAGGAGCAGTCTGGAAGGAGGGTATATGAAGCATGCTGCTTCTGACAGAGAGGTGGGAGCCTATGGGGACAGAAGGTGGCATACTTCATGTCTTTGTGCTTTGTTTAGTTGGGAGAGGGGCTTCCATGGGGGAATGATAGGGGGGAGTAAAAACAAAGATACCAACAAAAAAAAAACCAACAAGACTAATGGTAAAGCCCATAGATAAATGAAATCCCTCCCTGCTGATACAACACCTGGGCTCCCAAATGCCTGAGTGATGGCACTGTGGGGGCTGGCACCCAGGTGGGCTCCCAATCAAAATGGGGAGGGGATGCAAACAGGCCAAGAAGACACTGGAGTGACCACCAATGGTCGCCTTTCTCCTTCCTTCTTCCCCAAAGATCTTGGCAACCAAAGTGCCACGTCCAGGCTCCCTGCCTTCTGTCCCCCACTTCCCCACTTCCCCAGGCACGTGGGTGGCCTCTTTAGTGAAGGCCTGCAGCTTCTGTATTCAAGGCCTTCTAATTCTTCAGTAAAGCTGCTGTTTACCCCCAAAGAGACCGGAACATCTGGTCTCCTCCTCCCACATTTGGGTACTTTTCCCTACATACTAGATCTGGCATCTGGAGGTTGTAACTGGTCCAGGGTCCCATGGCAGGCAGACCAGAACTTGGGTCTTTGTGGTTTAGTTGTGTCCAGCTCTCCATGACCCGCTTTGGGGTTTTCTTGGCAAAGACACTGGAGGGGTTTGTCAGTTTCTTCTCCAGCTCATTTTACAGCTCAGGAAACTGAGGCAAACAGGGTGAAGTGACTTGCCTAGGGTCACACAGCTAGTAAGGGTCTGAGACCAAATTTGAACTAAAAGGTCCTCCTGACTCCAGGCCAGGCGCTCTCTGCTCTTGCTCCCTAGCAGGTGCCTAATAAGTGTTTCTTAATTGATTCATGGTAGGGGGTGATCAGGTGGTGCCAGGCTGTCATTACGCATGATCAGTTTAGAAAGACAAATACCATCTTCATCTCACGGTCTCTCAGGTCTGGCTGAAAAGGCCACGCTGCTTCACAGACCCCAAAAACAATACTGGTTTATTGCAACTTTCCCGGAAATGGGGATTACTAACCAGTGGGCGATTTCAACCTCATTTCCCCCAAACCTCTGTGGAAGACCCAAGGCTGGGGCCCAAGAGCCAATCAACTCTGGTTACGAGGTCTCCTGGGAGAAATTCTGTTTACCCACAAGAGGTCTGCTGACATTCTTAAAAGGATGTTAACTGTTTAAACATTCATGATGGGACCTAATGGTTCTGTGTTAATTCTTGTCCCTTCCTGCTGACTGCTGGAGGAAAGCTTCTCTGAGCTTAATTAAGCCAAGTCAATCCAACAACCATTTATTAAAGGGCCCTGACAGTTACAAAGAGAGAGAGACAAGTCCCCCTTTCCCAAGCACTTACAGTCTCGGGGTGGGAGTGGGCAGTTTTAGGTATACACACAAATAACTATGACTTGAGGGGAGGCCAAGGGCCATCAATCAAAAGGCGTTTATTTTCTTTTTTTAATTAAGAAAAGAAAAAGATTTATTAACTACAGACTCTGGGCCAGACACTAGCAATACAAAAACAAAATAAAAGCATTGCTGCCCTCAAGAAACTCACATTCTATAGGGGAAGATGATGGATACAAAGGAAAGGTCCAGGCAAAGGGACGTGGGGGTCAATGAGGTCAGCAAAGAGAGGAGACAAGAAGGCTGCGGGCAGACCCCTGGGGAACCATCCACGACAGATGGGCCAGGAACCAGACAAGGGCTAAACCAGGGTGAACAAGGACACCGCCGTACTAACAGGCACTGAGACCTGAAGATTCACCAGGGTACCCAAGGAAATTATAGAAGGGGGCTCCAGAAACCTAGCCAGCAGAGCTCGACCAGCAGGAGTTCACGGCCTTTACTGACTGACCGATCCCAGGCCGCCCCAGGGTTTCAACCAATGCAATGGACCAGCACTAGACCATCCTCCCAAGACCAGATGGGCACCTACAATGGCTCAGACATAACAGTGACCTGTAGAACCTAAAGAATGTTTTTCAAAGATACCAGATATGACTAATTTCCAAGCTGCTGAATGAAAAGCTTTCAAAATACCTTAGGAGAGGAAACCTAACAGGAAAATCACACAGGCCCCTATCCTGCCCGGGATCCTCCTGGGGCTATACCAGGGACTGACATGACCTGAGCCTCTCATGCTTTTATTCAACTACAAAAGGCAGTTCCACACTGGTCCACGCCTGAGTCACCTCTTCCACAGGCCTCCATTTATACTCCCAGGTGGGCCGGTCCCAGCAGGGTCATATCTGCACGGCCATCCCTCCTACAGCTGAAAACATACTGGTGATTAATCCCTTTATCACCCAGAAAGTACAGCAGCATTAGGACAGAGCCCAAACCTGGAGGGCTTGGGTGGATTGTTTATTTTAATACTTTTAGAAGGCCACTGTGAAAGAATCCCACAAGCCTGGTGGAAAATGGCGCTGTCAACTCTCTGTCCCTTGAGGTTAGTAAAAGGCATCTTGGCAGGGTGCCAAGGCCCTCCAGAAGAAAGCCCCTATGTTTATCTACTCCTCCTTGGCAAAAGATTTAATTAAAGCCAAGATGCAAATAGCTCTTAAGGTGACTCACCTTCTCAGCAAGGCCACTGCAGAAACTGTGCAATCCCGCATCTCTCATGGCCGGATTTCCCCTGGAGACTCATTTTCTCACCCTGCATCTCCTTACTCAAAAATTCCAAAGGCCCAGCGATTTCACAGATGTAGGCATTCCATCCATAATGCAGGTCTCCCCCCTCCCCACCCCTCCGTCCACGCACAGCCATTGTACACTTAAGCTCAACAGAAGAGAAGGTCCACTTAACGTGGAGGGTTTGGGGAAGGAAGCCTTCCCCTCTTTCTCCTGACATAAAAGAGAAATGATTATTTTTCTCTTGTATTACTAATTATTGAATTAGGACCAAGGTTTTCCCCCTTTTCTAACTCCTCATCCATAAATCAATCAGTATGGGAAATCTTGGGCAAAGACTTAGCCAGGCTAAGATCTAATCAAGACAGTAAAAGAAATTCCAAATTTCGGTGAAAGGGTGGATCCCTGTTCATTATGTTTACTCAGGCAGGTCTGGGAAAATGTGGATTCTCTCTTTGTCAGACAAGTCAGATGGAAATGGGTGAGTCTCTCTGATCAAGACTAAGCCCCTCATTAGAATGAGTACACATCTCATAATATTCCTTTTCTCATTGTTAACCAATCAGAGCTGACAGCCACCCTCAGGAACACCCACTTTCCAAGTGCATAGAAGTTTTGAGCCTGCCACCAAGAGTCTTTGGCATTCAAGAGTACCACTAAAAACTCCTTTATTAATGCTAGCATTATTAATGCTATTTTATTATTCATTTATATTTTTTATTATGTATTCTATATACACTATTATAATTATCTATTTATAAATTATTTTAAATGCTAGCATTATTAATAAAATGATTAATTACCAAGAAACTGTCCATGTAGGGCAGTGGTTCTCAACCTTTCTAACGCCCCAATCCTTTAATACTTGTATCTGCATGTGGGCAGACCCACCTGGAGATCAATAGAGAAGTGATGTCGTTTCCTAAGACCATCGGAAATATGTGTTTTCCGATGGTCTTAAGCGACCCCTGTGAAAGGGTCATTTGACCCCCAAAGGGGTCGCGACCCACAGGTTGAGAACAGCTGATCTAGAGAAAGAACTATGGAGTCTGGACACAGATTGAAACATACCATTTTCTTTTTTTGTTTGTTTTTTCTTTCCCGTGGTTTTCCCTTTTGTTCTGATTCTTCTTTCACAACTAATGTGCAAATATGTTTAATACGACTGTACATGTATAGCCTATATGAGACTGCACGGCATCTTGCAGGGAGGGGAGGAGAGAGGGAGGATGAAAAAATTTGTAACTCAATCTTTTAAAAGTGAACGTTGAAAACTAAAAATAAAAAAATAGTTTTGTTTTGTTTTTTAAAGAAATAGGTCAACCCATGGAAAAGATTAAGTATTCTCTATACAGAAGCAAATGGAAGCGTTTGATAAACTCACTATCTGACAAAAGCTGTTGGGAAAACTGAAAAACAGTCCAGCATCAGCCAAGGAGAGATGAGCATCTTACACCAGACGCTAAGAAAGGCTTCCAAGGTACTGACTTGGCCATTAAGGGTAACATCACGGACCAAGTAAGGGAGCATGGAAGAAATTACTTGTGAGGTGTGTGGACAAGAAAACAGTGTACAACCAAGCAAGGAATAGAGGGGAGGAAAGGAGGTAAAATGGACAATTCTGATCACATAAAATCACAGAGGGTAGCCGACAGACGCAGAACAATTGCACAAACAAAAGCAACGTAGCTAAAAATCAGAGGAGAAACATAAAAAGGAGAAAAAATTTCAGCAGGTTTCACTGATAAAGATATCGTAGGGAAACTAATTCGATTTTGTAAGAACAAGATCCATTCTCTAACTGATAAAACAGTCAAAGGATATAAGCAGGAAATTTTTAGAGGAAGAAATCCAAGCTATGGGTAACAGTATGAAAAATTCTCTAAATTGCTGATCACTGGAGAAATGCAAATGAAAACTCTGAGGTTCTACTTCATACCCATCAAACTGGCAAAGTTTATTTTTTGGGAAAAAAAGGAAAATGCTGAACAGACTATGGGAAAACAAGTACTTTGATTGGTCAAGCTTAAGGACTGGCTCCGCCATGTTGGAAATCCATTAGGAACTATGGTCTAAAAGGTATTTAATTATACATACACAATCTGTGACCCAGCAATAACTCTACTGGTTCTATACCCCAAAAGGATCAAAGAAAGAAGGGCCCATCTATACAAAAATATTTATAATAATCCTCTTTTGTTGTAACAAAGAACTGGAAGCTGAAGGGGTGGACTGGGGAACAGCTAAAAAAGATACAGTATATGAACGTAGTGGAAGAAATAAGGAAGGGAATGGATTCAGAGAATTCTGGGAAGACTTCTATGAACTGATACAGAGGGAAGTCAACAGCAGAAGAACAATTTATACAACAACAACATTATAAAAAACAATTTTGAAAGACTTACTCTGACCAACCATGATTCCAGAAACCTCTGATATATTTGCTGGATTGAGAGCACAGAAGGATGGATGTAGACAGAGATACAGACAGACAGACAGACAGACACACATTTTCAAAATGGCAACGTGAGAATATTCTGCTTGACTGTGTCTATTACCAGGGTTTTGGTTTTCTTTTTCCTGGCAGGGGAAAGAAAGCAAATGTTGGTTAACTGAAAAAAATAAAATTTAACTTAAAAAAAAGCAAAGAGAGACCTTTGTATGTGGGAGAAAGTAGAGGTCACTAAATTACAATATCACTAGGGCTGATGATGACAGTAGCAATAATCCAACACAATGATTAGTATGGAAGAAAATTCTGCATTTGAGGCATAAGGTTGTCTGAAACAATCTTAGTCATTTTAGATTATTCTCATCTTTTTTTTACTTAGATTTCTAAGGGCAAGCCAATTCAGACTTTTCTCTCTCCAAGCCGAAAAATGCTTAAATTAGGATATGTAATTACAATATTATACATGATTATAACAACGTCATTGTTATTTTAATGAAGAGATACAAAGGCCTTATCTGGCCTAAAATGCAAAGTACAGAATTTTGCTTCCCCAAACAGGGTGGCCGCCATTTCCTGCACACCCTCCCAGAGCCAGCCATTGGCAAATGTCAGAGCCATTGATTTCCTAAAATCAATCTACCCCTCTCTGACTATTCCTAAAATCAATCTACCCCTCTCTGACTACTCCCTCCCGCCAGCTCCTTTCTAGCCGGTCAAAGGTGATCTCAAGAAATATTTCTATTAACTGGTCATCAGATTTCTCTTACTGGGATCATTACCCTAAAGTCAAGGTTCTTGAGCTGGGGTCCAGAGACTCTCAAGGAATCCCTGCATATATTTTATATACTGAATTTGTATGGGGAAAAAAAATTTATACCTTTAGTTTCACTACCCTGTTACTGAAATTTAACATTTTCCTTAAGTATTCAAAAACTATGATTCTGAAATGGGATCCACAGACTTTACAAGACGGCTCAAGAGAGCCCGGTCAGAAAAAAAAGACGGGGTTAACTGATCAATCAAGGACCCCCCTAGCCCTGTCCCAGTCACCACCTTACTCCTTCAGGGAAGAGTTCTTTCCTGAGCTGATCTGCAGAAAGGGCCTATTAGTGAGTTAGAAACTGGGTAGGCCTTTGATAGGAATGACCTGGAAAAGGACTGAGAGCAGTCAGATTGGGGGGGAGGGGGGGAGAAGGGGTGTGAGGGATGGGGGTCCTTAGTCTAAAATTGTTTTTTGCTTTTTTTTTGGAGGGCAGTTGGGGTTAAGTGACTTGCCCAAGGTCACACGGCTAGTTTTTTTGTGTGTTAAGTGTCTGAGGCCGGTTTTGAACTCAGGTACTCCTGACTCCAGGGCCGGTGCTCTATTCACTGCGCCACCTAGCCGCCCCTCCTTAGTCTAAAATTAATCTGCCTCCTTAGACCTGCCATCACCTCCTTCCAGAGTTCCGCCCACCTGGACTGGAAGTCTTTACAACACTACAAAAAAATAGTTTAATTCTGGAATTTCAGGGATAAGGGACTAGACTAAGGGCTCACTGGTCTAGGGAAATCCTGGGTGAGGAAACTCCCTTCACCAAAGCTAGTCAGCATCTTATCTTCTCTTCAATTGTAGGCTTAGAGCTGCCTAAGAAATCTGTATCTGAATAAGGACTTGAACTCAGGTCTTTCTGGTTTAACCTTCCCTTTTATCCACCATGTCACACCTCTCTCTGAAATGTGGAAAGATGGGCCCCTGGTGCACATGCATCGTGCAATCTGGAGCCCATCCCTCAGGCCCCCAGAGCCTCAGTCTCCCTATCTGTAAAATGAAGGGGCTGCACCAGACAGCCCCTTCAGGCTCTAAATTGACAGTCCCTGGATCTCAGTAAACTCTCCTACCCTGCTTGGGTCAGACATTCCACACTCCTAGTCCCCCACCTCTCTGCAGAAATGCAGAGGCCTGTTTAAGCTGACGTCCTGGGTCAGGAGGGGTCACTGCAATCAGTGGTATTCAGCCACCTTTCAGGGCTTGTATTATTATAGGCACTGTAGGGTCTCCTTTACTTTTCTCCCTCCATCAAATCTTAGTTTTTAAAGTTTCAGCTTCACTATGTTTTGACTTTTCATATGGGAGAATGTGTCTCAGCTTTGGAAATTACTTTTGAAATAGAAAGCATCGTTTTTGTCGGCCTTCGGGGCTCTCCATGAGGACTGCTTCCTTCTCTGGATGAGGCTGGTCAGACTGACACTCACTGCCCCCGAAGGAGCTCCCTGAGCGTCTGCCTTTGGGTGGCAGCCAGGCTGTTGGGGAGCCCCTGATCTTAGAAGGGGGGCCCCAAGGGAAGCCAGCTCAAGCAGGTCCACCACGCATGAGGCACTGGCAAGGCATGGCCCGCACGGCCACCACCGCTACAGCATCATCAAGGAGCATTCAAGGGTTCTCCCATCAAGGACTCTCCATAAAAGAAAAGGCATCTCTCCAAAGTCCAAGAGTGGCTGCAGACAAAGGGAGACGCATCTCATCGCCCGGCCCAAGGCCTTGGTATTGAGGGAGCTAAGGGGAGCCTTTCTATTAATCCCCATTTGCTGGAACTCAGAAACTGCCACCCTTTGAAGAAGCAGTTCTCAACCTGTGGGTTTTGACCCCTTGGGGGTCAAACGACCCTTTCACAGGGGTCACAGGAGTTGCCTAAGACCATCAGACCTCCTCTGTCTCCAGGCAGGTCTGCCCACATGCAGATATGCCCACATCCAAGTATTAAAGGGTTGCGGCATTAGGAAGGTTGAGAACCACTGCTTTGAAGGAAGGAAGCTGACTAGTTTTGCTGCGTTCTGCTCAGCCCCAAGCATGGGTGGAAGGCCTAGAGCCTGACAGAGGCCTGAGCTCAGGAAAACCTTCCCAACACAAGGGCTTCGATAAGAATCTTCTGCCTCAGGAGGAAGAAGGCTCCCTCTGGCCCAGGCTACCTGCCCCTGGTCAGGGATGCTGGCACGGGCATTCCTGACCTCATGGAATAATAGTAAGAAAAACAAGCACAAAGCCAGTATCTGTGTGGCACCTGCTACATGTGGAGGCACTGAGCTAAGTGCCTTAAAAATATTAGCTCATTTAATCCTACGGAGGGAGTGTTAGGATTATCCCCCTTTCACAGATCAGCAAACTGAGGCAGAGGTTGAGTGATTCACACACAGCTAGAAGCGTCCGCGGCTGGATTTAGACTCTGGTCTTCCTGACTCCAGGCACAGCGTGCCCTCCATTATGCCACCACCTCTCTCTGCCCCACGTAGGCTGGACTGGGTGACCTCAGAGCTCCCTCCAGACTTGGACATGTCCAAAATTTCTGGGAATTCCCGGCATCTCAAAAAACAAAAACATAGATTTTTGTTCCTCTCCTGGGTCATGGATGGCACTTGGGAGGTACGAGATTCTTTCCATTCCCAACAGTTCTGAGCATGCACAGGAACACAAGTCCTGAGCTGGACAGGAGTTCAGAGGCCCGTCCGTCCAGTCTTTCATTTAACAGCTGAGGAAACTGGGTAAATCATCTAACCTTGCGGGCCTCAAAGTCCCACAGGACAACCAAGATTCAAGGTCTGAGTTCACAACCCACCTTCAACATTCTTCCTTACCTGCCCCCCCATCAAATTGCCATAAAGAGATTTTTGAAAAACTTTTTAAAAATAAAATAAAACTAAGTTTTGAATTCTAAAAAATGGTTGTTTTCCATCTAAAAATACTAGAAATTCAGCTCCCATTCCCACAATGCTGCTGCCAAGGAGCTTCTCAACAACCCTCCAAGCCCGGAAGACCAGGGTGCCAGGCATCAATTTGATTTCACTTCCCAAGATGGCGCTCGCTTTGACTGTACCAAGCTGTCTCTCTCCTTCCGAGACAAGCTTCCTGACCAGGAGCATCTATGCTAAGGCAGGGCAGACCATAAAGCTGGTGGAGCCCCCCAAAAGTGTCCAAGACAACCAAGCCGTCACCATAAAGCTATTTCCACCAACATCCATCTGAGCACAAATGCTCCCTTGTAATAAAAAGCATAGTTGTCCACACCTTTCTTATGAGGGTCTCTGAATGAGATACCATTTAAAATGTAATGATTTCCTACTGAAGTGAATCGCCCCAGTCTTTTCACCAAGAATGGTATTTATTCATCCACCAGATGTAAAGGGAGAGAGCAAGGCCCCATTAATGTCATGAATCTGAGAGAGGACTGCTTAATTATAAGGCTAAACACCTGAACCCCGTACTCTTTTCAAAGGAAATGCAGCTGAAAGTAAAGGAGGTAAAAAATTAGCAAGCTATTTAATATGGGTCCACTGTGAGCCAAGTATATCAAGCATATGGTTACAGGTCCTGGGGATACAGGGACTGAAGAGACAGGCCTTGCCCTCAAGGAGCTTATATTCTACTAGAAGGGACGACAAGGGAATCTGTAACTCTGTATCAAGAGAATAAACATAAAAGAGTTTAATACGCTACAATTCAGAAGAGAGGGAGGGTATTAGGAGTTGGGGGGGGGGGTCAGGAAAGGCTTGCAGTGAA
>JAQQSW010016956.1:0-11559 GCA_028646575.1 Pseudocheirus occidentalis | reverse complement strand
GAGGGAGTTAGTTTCCCTCAGTAGCATCTGGAGGCTGGGCTACTGCTGGACTTAGAATTGAGAACTGGGTCAGAATTCCTCAGGACAGGAATCTGGAGGCTGAAGTTGCTGCCTCTAGGAAGGCTGAAGAGGAAACCCCTTTCCCTTCTACCCCCAGCCTGGAGAAAACAGTTTTGATTTTGAAAACCTGGGAGGAGTGATTTTGATTCTGGGAGCCAGCTGAGATTTCTTCTGGGTCCTAGGCCTAGCTAAACAACTGGAGAACTGGGGAAGAATGGATGTGGTGCCAGTATTCTGCCTGTCTGTTTTGATAGTGTTTTTGCCAGATTTGTGTGCTTGTGAAGGACAGTGCTGGTGTTGCCTAGGTCCTGTAACCTCGCTGTTGACCTAGAAGCCCTGAAAAAAAGATTTTCTTGTACGTTTACAGAAATCCTGGAAGAGGGTCTTGCTGATGTTTTCAGGGGTCCTGAGACTGTTGTGCAGGCAGAGAATGGATTGATGAGGACACTGGCAATGTATATTATTACTTTGTTAAGCTTTGTTTCCCTAGGAACAGAGATTGCTGATAACTTGCCTTAGATCAAGATGAAGAAAAGGCCTCTCTTTGGTTATTGAATGCTGTGATGACAACGTGGTTTACTAGTGACCCAGGGGTGGAGAGTTTGTGTATTTTCTAATGATTTTACTTAGTGACTAATGATACTTAGTAACTGATTGCTAAATAAGTGACTGATTCAATTAACCTAGTGTGCCCTATGAGTGGAAGACTGACTATTATACTCTGAGATGACTGAATGACTAAGTAAGGAGGCAAACCTTCTTAGGGATACCAGATGACTGTTCTTTGATCAAAAGTTTGTGGCCACTTTGGTAAAAGCTATGTGGCCATTTTAATGATAAGCTGTTGTGAATACTATGTTGTGATTTTCTGTGATAAGTTGTAATATTTTGAATGCTGTACCTTGATTATCTGTGAATGTTTTGCTTTGATTTGTTATGGAATAAATAGAGTGTTTATTATACTGTGTTATCAGAAGCTTAAAAGCTATTCACAGTATCAGTCCTCTGGAAAGCTGCTCATGTATGGCTTTACACTCCTTCATGTAGGATAATTTACCTCATTTGGTCTCCCCCCTCTTTCTTCCAGTGCAGTTTTCTTACCCACCCTTTCATTTTGTTTTCTGGGGCATTGTCCCATCAAAGTTACCTTATATCCATGTCTTCTGCCTACATATACTCCTTCTAATTTCTCTTGTAGTAATAAAATTGTTAAGTTACAAATATATTACCATATCAAAATATAAAATTTAACCTTATTGAATTTCTTATGTTTTCCTCTTTCTTATTTATTTTTAACCTTTTGACTGCTTGCAATATTTTTTCCTTGATCTGTGAACTCTGGAATTTGCCTGTGATGTTCCTCTGAGTTTTTATTTTGGGATCTCTTTCAGACAATGGTGGATTCTTTCAGTTTTTTTTAAATCATGGCTTCTGGTAGTCCAATAATTCTAATTATCTCTCTTCTGGCTCTATTTTCTAGGTCAATTTTTTTCCAGTAAGAAATTTCACAATTCTATTTTTTAAACTTTTTAAAATTTTGTTTTGTTATAACTTGATGTCTCTTAGAGTCATTAGTTCCCACTCTTTCAGTTCTAATTTTAAGGAATTATTTTCTTCAGTGAGCTTTTATACTTCTTTTTCCATTTAGCAAATTCTATTTTTTAGGGAGTTATTTTCCTTAATAAATTTTTGTGTATCTTTTCCCATTTTTTGGCTCAGTTTTCATGATTCTCTTAAATTACTCTCATTTGTTTTTACCAATTTTTCTTTTATTTCTCTAGTTTGCTTTTTAAATACTTTTAAAGCTCTTACAGGCATCCTTTTGTACCTAAGAACATGTTACATTTTCTTTGAGGCTTCACTTGTAGCCATTTTGACATGTGTCCTCTTCTAAGTTTATGCCTTGGTTCTAACCCTACCACCATAGTAACTTTCTATAGTTAAGTGCTTGTTTTGTTTTTCCTTTTCTTTTCTGCCTTTTATTGTGACTTGGTGTTTTATGTGAGAGTTGAGTTCTGGTCCTGTAGTGACTCAAGCTTTTTGTGCTAGGGCTCTGTGTCTTACTGATGGTTTTTGCTGGGCTTTAGGGCTTGGCTGTTTGCTTTCTCTGGAGAGTAGGCTTCCCTGTGGCTTGTAATGGTGGTGTGGAGCCTCCTGGTTGACCTCTTCTAGGTGTGGGGTTTCATTGCTGGCCATGTGATCTTGCTGCTGGGTTCTTATGGTAACAGGGCCTCTCTGCCAGCAGATCCTGGAGAAGTAATTCTGTTGCTCATCTGCCTAAGAGGTGGGACTCTGCTGCTTGGTTGCTGTGGAAATAAGGTCTCTCTGGTGGTAGGCCCTAGGGGTAGGGTTTCACTGTTGGCCAGCTCCAGGGCAGGCCTTCACTACTGGTCAGCAATGGGGTTATAGGCTTGCTGGTGGTTTATGATAGGGGTTAAGTCAATGGGGTGGGTCCTTGTGCTGCACAAACTGTTCTCTTGCCTAGGTGGCTGCTGACTTGCAGCAGAGTGGGACTTCCTTGGTAGATTACCCCCAGATTGGAGCCTTGCTGTAGGTCCCCTGCAGTGAGACTGGCTGGTGTTGCTGCTGCTGTTCTAGGACCTTGCTCTTCTCCCACACCAGAGAGACAGACCTTCCCTGCTTCCCTTCTAGATCAATTCTGAGGAGCTTTTCTTGTTCTTTGGAGGGGAATTTGGAGAGTTGCTTTCTCACTCTGCCATTTTGGCACTGCAAGTCTCCCATTTTCTTTTTCAAGACTGAAGACAGGCACTAGATGTAAGGTCCTTTTGGATGAGGAAACTCATCTGCTAGTGCAACTTAACAGCTTTAGGAAACTCTGAGTGACATCCTGAGGGTTACACAGCCAGTATTGTGCCCATATCTTTATGACTCTGAGGTCAGCTCTTTTACCTGCTATGCCATGCTGCCTCTCCTCTTTTTCTTCCTATTTTCCTTATAAGTGTTTTTTATCTATAAGCAATGGGATGAAATTTGTAACAAAGAAAGATTTTAGGTGAATACAAAAATGGAAAGAGTTGCCTTGGTAAAAATAACTGTCAGAGATGTTGCAGAGGAGATTTCTGTTTATGTATAGAGTTAACAAGATGACCTCTGAGTTCACTTTCAAAGGCTCATTGTCTGTGATTCTGTAAAATACTACATTTGAGGCAGTATGCTAAATTTGATAAAGCAATGGTCTTTAAGCTTTTTGCATGTACACCCTATCATGAGCAAAGAAATTATGTGCTTAGACCCTAAATCTGTGGATAATTATTCATAAACTAATGTACTAATTCATACGCTATAAATCTTATATAACAATATAAAATTTTAAAGCATGAGATAAGGTGAAAAAAAGATATCTTACAAATATTGGTATATCTAAATGAGAGAAATGCCTTTTTGTTTGTACTTAATATATCTTCATGTTTGTTTTCAGTCCTATACATAGACCATGCAAAGATTTTTGTTAAAATTTCATTAGCAAATTTCTGTCTTCCTTGTTTTCAGTCAGTTATTCTTCTATACTCAATGGAAGGTGTTAATTTGTTTTAACAAGTTAGTTTAAAACTCAGTGCAACATTGAAATTTTACAAAGGATTCTTTTTCAGTTGTGGAATAGACTGTATATTGTAAGAAACCCCAATTCCCAGGGTTATTTTGTCATATGATTTATGTCATAATATTTTTAATCTCTTCTTTTTATAGTTAATAACAGTTATTAGAATTTTACCAGAAGATCTGTAGAGCCCATCATTTATAATTTAAGTAGGGGATATTGCAATTCTTTTTCAGGTCTTCTGACAGCTGGTCTTTAGACAGACTACAGACGGTTTAACCTTTAAAGCCCTTAACAATATGGTACTTGTGTACCTTTCCAGTCTTATTTCATATTATTCCCTGTAATGAATTTAAGTTCCAGTCAAATTGGTATATTAACTGCTCCCTAGAAATCACATTACATCTCTATTCTCCATGCCTGGAATACCCATCACTGCCTTTTAGAGTCCCTAACTTCCTTCAAGGTGTAGCTCAAGTGTCACTTCCTACAGGAAGAGTTGTTTTTGTTATTCCACTTCAGAATTACATTTTATGTACTTTTATATACTTACATGTGTACTTGAAGTATCTTTTCTCACCCCTCCTTATTCTTCCAGTAAAAAAAAGTCCCTTGAGCTCAGGGACTGTTTTGTTTTTATCTTTATATCTCTAGTGGCTTATACAAACTAGGTGCTTGATATGTATTTATTGAATTTCCATCCACATGTCAGAAAACTCTTGTTTCTTAAGGTATTTATCAACAGAAGCCAGATTGCTTCAGGAAAAAAAATTGGAACAGAAATATGTTCAAATTTTCATGATTCTTTTATATAATCTTTAAGTCTCTAGAGAGGAGCTGCTGCTTCTGAGGAGAACTAAGTTATATTTTGTTGGTGGTTTTGTAAACTGAAACAATAAGAAAAGAATTAAAAGTTCTTGGCAGAATCACCCTTAGAGCTCTCTCAACACATGCTTCTCTTTAGTTTGTCTTCTCAGCCAGTAGCTTCCATCTTAAGATGGTTCTGTCATTTGTTGGCCTGAATGTCAAAAGTCTGTGTAGCAAGACATTAGCAAGAGTGATGGGATATACAGGATAGGCACACAGTCACAGAATTATAGAAGTTTAGAGCTGAAAGGAGCCATTGAAATCAGTTTGTCCAAACTTCCTTCTTCATCTAGTCCTACCTTACTTTTATAAAGAGGTAAATGGAATTTCAGTGAGATTAAGGAATTTCCTCAGTTACATAATCAAAATATATGTTATCTTTCCTGAGAGGATGTACACTTCTTGAGAGAGGGGATTGTTTCCTTCTTTGTTTTTGTATGCCCACTGCTCTATGACAGTGCTTGGCACATAGTAGCACTTAATAAATGCTTGCTAATGCTTGATTTTTAGTGATAGAATCTGGTTTTTTTGTTTTTGTTTTGTTTTGTTTTGCAGTGCAGTTGGTGTATGTCCTTTCATTTGCTCTCTATTTTTAGCTCATTGTTTGATCTGTGTTTTTCTTCTTGGAGAAATCTATATTGAAGGGTAAATACTAAAAAATACTCCTTGGTAACTTTTTTTTAAAGGATCTCAGTTTTTGTTAACTTAAGATTGGACACTTTCCATTTGCCTAAGAATGAAGTATCACATTTTGTTTAGTCTGAACTTTGATTATTCTCTATTAGAACCTAGAATTTGTTGAGATAGGCTTAAACTCCAGTTATCCAATTTTACACGAACACCTCACAGTTCCATTTTTTTTGCCTCAAATATGAACATGAAACTGAATTCATGGGTGATTTTCATGTTAACAGAGGATGTTATTTTAATAAAATTCTACATATACCCTTGTATGTCATTTATATTCATATATAACCAAAATACTATTAATCAAGATCTTATACAGCTTGAGGCCATGAGTTAGTCATTTAAGACTTTTTGTTTTGTCACATCACATTGATTTGTAAAGAGCAAGGATTTTAACATTTGTTTTGGTAATTTACTCATTATAGAATATAAGTAGTATATATGTGTTACTTCTGGTATTTATTAAACTAATTTTTAGTAGAATAGTTTGAGCCAGCAAATAAGACATTAAAATAATATATAATGTTCGTAAATGGGTAATTGAAAGAGTTGGCCCTTATTATTTCCAAATGATACAGCAAAACAACTAGAGTAAAGAAAGGGTTCACACATGGTAGGTGTGTTAGCTGTGGGAAGGGTTTATCAATTGTGGCTGTCTAAGTGTCAAAATTGATGAGGAGAGGTGAGTGGGTATTTCTTTAAATCCTGATTTAAGCACAAATCTAAGGGTCAATATTTGAAATAGATTACATTTACTTTGTTACTGGGAAACTCTAAACTACAGTTCAATTTACCCAACATTTATTGAATATCTACTGTGTACACGACATGTGGCTCAGCAGTGGAGATACTTGAATATATCAGAGATATTTAGTTTCATTGGTGTGGTGTCTCCTTCCTCTCTAACTTACCAGAAGACAGACAGCCTTTGCAAATTATATTTGGGGCAGTTGGGTGCTGAAGATAGAGCTGAGTCCAAATCTAGCCCCAAATACCTTTTAGCTGTGACCCTGGGCAAGTCACTTTATTCTGATTGCCTCCAAAGAAGGAGGAGGAGGAGGAGATGATGATGATGATGATGATGATGATGATGATGATGATGATGATCCATAATCATGATGATAATGATAGGGACATTATGGTCAACCTGTGATAACCTCTCTGAACTTAGGTAAGCTGGCCTTCAGATAACATTCGTTCAACTTATTCTGCTAGTATTCTGTAATTGGAATTGTATAGCACTGGGTTTACAGAGATGAAAATTACACAGCCCCTTCCCTCAAAGAGCTTATTTACTTATCTACTGTATAATCCAGCATATGGACAAATTAGTAATGATGTAGACAAGTAATGCTGTCAGGTAGAATGTGACAAGGGCAAAGATGACTAGACAGAGTACTGTAAGAAATTTGAGTAGGGCAAAATCACTTTCACTTGTGGGATCCCAAGAGGTATTATAGAAGAGATAGTAGCTGACCTTGAATGAAAAGATCGGGTTTTAGTGGGTACAAGAATGGAGAGAATGTGTTCCAGGCAAGGGAGTTGATCTTTGCAAATACATAGAAAGCGAGAGATTACTGGATGATTTAAAAAAAAAAAAAGAACAGTTTAGGCTGACTAGAATAGAGAGAACAAGGATGATGGTTTTTAAATGGAACGTTAAGGAGTTTTGCCTTTTCTCTTAGAGGTAGTAAAGAGCCAGCGAAGATTCTTGAGAAAGTAAATGATGTAGTTAGACATGTTCTGGGAAATTAATTTTGGCAGTTGTTTTACAGATTTGTTGGAGAAGGAAGAAACTGGAAGATGGGAGATTAATTAGGAAATTATAACAATATTCTAGGAAAGGTTTGGTGTATGTGGCAGTATATGTATGGAGACAAAAGGCAATGCAGTATTACAGAGTAAGACTTCATAATTTGGAGATATAATGAACAGGATTGAATGTCCAAAATGGCGTGAAAAACAAAGAAGAATCAAGGATTTCTGTCTCTCTCAGTGACTTTTTAAACAGAAATGAACAAGTTGGAAACAAGATCTAGGAGAAAAGATGATCTGTTTTGTTGTTGCTGTGTTCTTCTAGGCTTCTTCCATTGAATCCATTGTTGTAATAAAGAAAAACAACTAAACAAAACCAATGAACGAGTTGATAGTGTCTGATAAAATGTATGATATAGAATATGTCAATAAGAACTCAACATCTATACTGTTAGGGAGGAAATATGTTTTACTGTCTGTTTTCCCTGACCAAGACAATTTATTGCCATTTTAATTGAGCTGACTTTTAGTGTTTTAATTTATATTATGATAGTGATTATATCTGTATTGTTTTCCTGGTTCCATTTATGGCCCATGTGAACTTTGAGAATTCTGATCCCAGCTCCTATTTTTAATGATGAATTGGTTCCCCAAAGCTTAGCTGTCTTCCTCAATCCACAAGTGTTCTAGGGTAATTCTGCAATGTCATTTGCTTGACCTCACACTATGTGCTTCCATTTTCAGTTTGTTGAATAATTTATAAATGATCCCTGTGAGTGACCAAGCTTTTTCAGCTTTTGAGTATAGATTTCTTCTGGCATAATTTCATTTTGTCTAAGGATTTTTTTTTTGCGTTTCCTTAATTTTTTTTAAGATTATATATATTTTTTCAGTCAGCAAAACTTTAACTTCTCACTGTGTTCCTCAACCTCCCCTTCCCCCCATGCTGAGAACTAAAGAAAAAGGGAAATTAAAAAAAATTTGTTACAAACATATATAATCAATCAAATCAAGTTTCCATATTGGGCAGAAAAAAATTTTGTCTCATTCTGCACTTTTGAATTTTCACTTCTCTAACAGGAGGACAAGTAGCATGTTTGGAGCATCTTCTCCTCCTGGATACTTACTATCTCCTGATTAGGTTTTTGTGATAGTACTTTTCACTTTTCTTTTCCTACTTGTCTGACTACTCCTTTTCAGTGTTTTTTTTTTTTTTACTGGCTAATGGGTGTTCCTCCAAATTTTGTCCTTTGCACTGGAATGCACTCCCTCTTTCTTTCCTCATAGAGTTCCTATGTTCCTATAAAGGCCTTCCCTAATCTTCCCCATCTGCTAATGCCATTGTATTTAACTACTTTGTATATGTTAACTTTATATTTATGCTGCATATCTGTATGTATATGTGTATATTTTATGTGTATAAATATGTGTATTTGTATTTATGTCATAAGCATACACATATTTTGTGTGTGTGTGTGTGTGTGTATGTTATCTCCCTGTTTAAAATGTAAGCTAAGGGACTGATCATTTGTCATACTTGGCTGCCCAGCTCCTAGCACAATACCCGGGGCACAGAGATGGTACTTAAATGGCTGGTGATTGATTGATTAATTTTTGCCTTGGTATTTTGGATCTTTTCCTAAAGCCAGCTTCTAGTACCTTATTTTGTCATGGAAGTGAACCTCCATGCATTCTCTTATACATTCTACCAAGTTTGAAAGATTTCAAGTATAGGACTGGTGGTGGACTATATGTATGTCATCAAGTTGTTCACGAGAGCATGACTTTTACACCCACAACAACCCTTAGATCATCCATGTTGAGAATTGTTCTGGGAGGGGAGAATCCATATGGACAAAATTGTAGACTCTTGTAGCATTGAGGGCAGTAAATCTCAGGAGTAAAATATGTAATTCTTTCTCAAAGATTGAACTCTGGGGGGGCGGCTAGGTGGCGCAGTGAATAGAGCACCGGCCCTGGAGTCAGGAGTACCTGAGTTCAAATCCGGCCTCAGACACTTAACACAAAAACTAGCCGTGTGACCTTGGGCAAGTCACTTAACCCCAACTGCCCTCCAAAAAGAAAAAAAAAAGATTGAACTCTGGAAACTGTCACAGTTTCTAGAGT
Organism: Pseudocheirus occidentalis; assembly: GCA_028646575.1. NCBI lineage: Eukaryota > Metazoa > Chordata > Mammalia > Diprotodontia > Pseudocheiridae > Pseudocheirus > Pseudocheirus occidentalis. Next base: position 2,504 of record JAQQSW010016956.1, on the reverse strand, counting down.
AGCAGGTATAATTGAATAATTTTGAAAAAAAAAACCTTAGAGTTGAAATGTAATTTGGAAGTCATTTGGGAAAATCTGTACCTGGGTAGTACTCCCATTTACTATATCTTCCACAAATAATCATCATCTTTCATTTAATTACCTCCAGTGATAGAGTCTTCTGCATACAAAATTAGGGCAGAGTATCCTTAATTACTGGTTTTTATCCTTCACATTCCAAAGAAAATGCTTTCTTTACTCCTTTTTTCTTCACCTTTGAAAGAAAGGCAAAAGGTCTCTACAGTTTGGTAGGGGAAGTTGTTTGCTCTAATATATGTGCCCATATTTATTTTCAGTCCTCGGGAACAATGTTCTTTGGCTGCCTTTTTACTGCTATTTTTAGCTTGACCCTTGCTGGTCCTGAGCCAGTGATTGGGCCAATATGAAACAGAACCAGATGACGTTAAACTGCTGGCAGATTCCATAAGTTTAGATTGTTAGATAATATATATCAAATTATTTCTTTAATTTTAAAATTCCTTAGCTGAAATCCTGTTTATTGAATTGTTATATCTGACAGTATGCCTGTATATAACATGATATTTTATCATACTGTCAGAATTCTGTGTAATGATTTTTCATATCATATATACCTTGTTTTGAATAAAAGCATTTGATAGATATATGTTATATAAATCCAAATTCTTAAATTTACTTTATTTTTAGAAGTACTGTGAAGTATAGTTAATAACCATTTACAATTTACTTTTCTGTCAGCTATAAATAGGACTTTTAAAATTGGAAGCATATATGATGATTATTTCAAGATATGTTCAGTTTTTTTTTCCTGAAAGCTTCTTCACCTGTGTCATGTATAACAAATATTTAAAATCGGTTTTTGAAGAGAGGTATGGAATATTATTAGAAATAGTACACTCTGAATTGATTTTTATACATATTACAGGAATAGCTTATCTGATGAAAATGCATTTTGACAATCTGACATGTTTTGATAGGTGCTGAGGTAATTGTACAGATTTTTTAAATTAAGCAAGAATCTCAAATAGAATATTCTACAGGAGGTTAATCCTAATATAAAAGTTTAGGATTAAGTATTACTAAATATGACCAAGGTCTTCTTTTTGACATTTTTTGACATGTGATAAGAACCTGATTCTAAGCTTTAAAATGAAAAGAAACTAATTTTATGCCAGTTTATGGGAATTACACCCAAATATTCAATTCAAGGATTAATAAAATAACAAAGATATTTAGTTTGTATTGACTTTAAATGGCTGCTTGATTTATGAAAAGTTCATTTTTAGAGGACAAATTAACAGTTGTCTTTCTTTAGCACTATTTAAAAATAATACTATTTTTCATCATTAGAGTTTGGGTTCTCACATGTTTTGATGCAGTGCCCGAAATAATTATTTGTTATTCATGCTCTCCATGAGCTTAAAATTTCTAGAATGCCTTTCTAGGATTTTCTGATTTTTAAAAGCATCTAAACTTTGGTATAAATATACATTTGAGCATTAAATATTTGCTAGATATCTTCTATATGGAAACAGCAGGGTTTTCTAAATAGATGTCAGGACTGTGACCTTTGTTATGTGCTGCTTATGAAATTATAAAGATGCATTGACTTCTCTTTGCCTCACTTTTTCTATTAACCTAGGATGTGTAAATCTTAATGTGATACCTAGACATTTTGGCAAATACCACATTCCTCCTTGCCCTTCCCCCACTTCCACTTTAAACATAAATTGGTCTCCCTCTCTCAAGTTTCTCCCATTCCAGCCTATTCTCCACTCAGCCTTCAGTAATCTTCCTAGAGCACTGACCATGTCACTTGCCCTGCAGTTAAATAAATTTCAGTGACTTCCTATCATTTCACGATCAAATTTAAAATCCTCTGTTTGTCATTCAAATCCCTTCATAATCTTCCCCTTATAAAACAAAATGGATAATTTTAGTCAAATGAAATCAAAAGGCTTTTGCAAAAATAAAATCAAAGCAGCCAAATTTAGAAAAAAAGGAAACTGGGGGAAAATTTTTATAGCAAGTTTCTCAGATTAAGACCTCATTTCTCAAATATGTAAAGAACTGAGCCAAATTTATAAAAAGAAGAAGTCAAAGCTATAAATAGAGATATGAAAAAATGTTCTCAGTCACTATTAGTCAAAGAAATGTATATTAAAACAACTCTGAGGTATCACCCCACACTTATCAGATTGGCTAGTGTGACAGAAATGGAAGGATAAATGCTAGAGGATATGTGGAAAAATAGGTTTACTGATGCACTCTTGGTGGAGTTGTGAACTGACTCAGCCATTCTAAAGAACAATTTGGAACTATTCCTAAAGGGCTATAAAACCATCAAATACCCTTTGACTCAGCAATACCACTACTGAACCTGTATCCCAAAGAGATCAAAGAAAAAGGGAAAGGGCCTATATGTGCAAAAGTATTTATAGCAGCTTTTTTTTGAGTGATTTTATTTTATTTTTTTATACTTTTTT
>JAQQSW010016955.1:0-11559 GCA_028646575.1 Pseudocheirus occidentalis | reverse complement strand
TTATGGAAATTTTGCATAACTACATATGTCTAACCTATATTGAATTGCTTGTCTTCTCAATGGGGGTGGGTGGGGAGTGATGAAGGGAGAGAATCTGGAACTCAAAAATTTTAAAAACAAATGTAAAAAAATGTTTTTACATGCAACTGGGTAATAAGATATACAGGCTATGGGGTATAGAAATTATAGAAATCTATTTTTCCCTACAAGAAAGTAAGGGGGAAGGGGATAAAACAGGGGGGCATGATAGAAAGGAGGGCTGACTGAGGGAAGAGGTAATCAGAATGCATGCCATCTTGGGATGGGGGGTAGGGGAGAGATGGGGAGAAAATTTGGAACTCAAAATCTTGTGGAAATGAACATTGAAAACTAAAAATATATAAATAAACTATGGTGAAAAAAATCTTCTCCAGTACCACAATTTAAAAGCATCTATTCTATGGCACTCAGCTTTCCTTGTAGTCCAACTTTTTTAGCCATATATTGGTACTGGAAAAACCACAGCTTTGACTATCCAGGCCTTTGCCAGCAAAGTGATGTCTCTGCTTTTTAGCATGCTATCCAGATTTATGATAGCTTCATTCATTGGAGGGGGTTGGGGGTGGGAGTAAGCAACTGCAGTTAAGTGACTTGCCCAGAGTCACACAGCTAGTAAATATCAAGTGTCTAAATCCAGATTTGAATTCGGGTCCTCCTGACTTCACGGCTGTTACTCTATCCACTGCCCCAATACCTTTCCTTTCAAGGAACAAGCATCTTTTCTTTTTATGTCTGTATTTGCTGCCTGCAATGATGAGGCAGCCAGAGAATATAAAATACGAATGCTTTCATTTTTTCTCTATCTATTTGCCAGGAAATTATGAGACCAAGTTACCAACATCTTAGTGGGCTTTTTAAATGTTAATCTTAAAGCCTGCTTTTATACGTTCCTCTTTCACCAAAGAGCTTTCTTAATTCTTCACTTTCTGCCATCGGAGTGGTATCAACTGCATTGTTGAGAGTGTTGATGCTTCTCCTGGCAACCTTAATTATGAGTTTTGATTCATCCAGTCTAGCATTTCTGCATGATGTATTGTGAACATAAGTTAAATAAACAAGGTGACAATATACAGCCTTGTACTCCCTTTCTGATCTTTTTTTTTTGAGGGCAGTTGGGGTTAAGTGACTTGCCCAAGGTCACATGGCTAGTTTTGCCTGCGTGCGTGCGTTCGTGCGTGTGTGTGTGTGTGTGTGTGTGTGTGTGTGTGTGTGTGTGTTAAATGTCTGAGGCTGGATTTGAACTCAGGTACTCCTGACTCCAGGGCCGGTGCTCTATTCACTGTGCCACCTAGCTGCCCCTCCCTTTCTGATCTTAAACCAATAAATTATTTCATGTTTGGTTCTAACTGTTGCTTCTTGACCCACATATATGTTCCTTTGGGAGACAAATAAGATGATTCCGTCTCTTTGAGGACTTGTCACATTTTGTTGTGATACACATGGTCAAAGAATTTAGTGTAGTAAATGAAGCTGAAGTAGATGTTTTTTTCTGGAACTCCCTTGCTTTCTCCATAATCTTATGAATGTTGATTTGGTCTCTAGAGCCTTTGCCTCTTCAAATAGTTCAGTCTGCTCTTTTTAGTAATTCTCAGTTCACATTGCTGATGCTTGAAAAAAGACAGGGTCAACCATCTCTAGTCATCCTGATTTATATCTGCCACTGAACCCAAATAGCCCTCTACTAGAAAGTGAGCCTGGTCACTTTAGCCAGACTTCCCTCTCTTAAATCAAATTCATTTACAAGTCATGGCACCACCTTCCTGATGTCATGGTTCTCTTTAAGAAAGAAGGACAAACAACAACTTGTGAGTACTAGGAGCTGCCCCAGTGGGGATCCAACTGACCAGTCTTGGTTGGGCAACACAGCTCCTTCCTTCCTCCTTTCTTCTCCTCTTCCCATCCCTGCCTTCCCCTCCTCTTTGAGAATGAAGGACAAATAACAATAATTGTGGAAGCTTAGCCTGTAGAATCTTTTTTTAAAATTATTTTTATTAATTTATTAATTTTTAACATTTATTTCCACAAGATTTTGAGTTCCAAATTTTCTCCCCATCTCTCCCCTACCCCCCACCCCATGCATTCTGATTATTCCTTCCCCCATCTACTCTCCCTTCTATCATGCCCCTCTCTCTTATTCCCTTCCCCCTTACTTGTCAGGAAGGATAAATTTCTATACCCCATTGCCTATATATCTTATTTCCCAGTTGCATGTAAAAACAGTTTTTAACATTTGTTTTTAAAACTTTGAGTTCCAAATTCTCACCCTTCTTCCCTCCCTTCCCACCCTCATTGAGGCAAGCAATTCAATGTAACTTATACATGTGTAGTTATGCTAAACGCTTACATAATAGTCATGTTGTGAAAAACTGATATTTCCCTCCATCCTATCCCACCCCCAATTTATTCTGTTTTCTCCTTTGACTCTGTCTTTTTTCAAGTGTTTGCTTCTGACTACCCTCTTCCCCAATCTGCCTTCCCTTTTATTGTTCTTCCCCACCATGCCTTTCTCCCCTACTTTCCTGTAGGGTAAATTACCCAATTAATTGAGTGTGTATGTTATTCCCTCCTTAAGTCAAATCTGATGAGAATAAGGTTGACTCATTCCCTTTCACTTCTCCCCTCTTCCCCTTCATTCAAAAAACTTTTTCTTGCCTCTTTTATGTGAGATAATTTATCTCATTCTATCTCTCCTTTTCTCCTTCTCCCAATATTTTCTTCTCTCGCCCCTTAATTTTATTTTCTTTTTTCATATTTTTAAATTTTTATTCTTAGTTTTCAACATTCATTTCCACAAGGTTTTGAATTACAATTTTTCTCCCCATTTTCCCATACCCCACTCCAAAATAGCAAGCCTACTGAATTTCCCTTCTCCCAATCTGTTCTCTCCTGTATCCTTCCCCTTCATTCCCCTAACTTTCTAGTAGGGCAAGATGGATTTCTATAATCCAGCTGCGTGTAAAAAGCAAATTTTTAAACATTTGCTTTTAAAACTTTTGGTTCCATATTTTTTCCCTTGTTTCCTCCTCATCCACTCCCACTGGGAAGAGAATCATTCAATATAGATCGTACATGTGTAGTGATCCAAATTATTTGCATAACAGTTAAATCATAAAAGACTGTATTTCCCTCTTCTTATCCTGCCCCCCACTTATTCTTTTTTCTCCTTTGACCCTGTCCCTTTTCAAAACTGTTTACTTCTAACTACCCTCTCCTCCAATCTGCCCTCCCTTCTATCCTCCTCCCTCTTATCCCCTACCCCACTATTTTCCTCTAGGATAAGTACCCAATTGAGTGTGTATGCTATTCCTTCTTTAGGCCAAATTAAATGAAAATCAGGTCGTGCCATTCCCTTTCACCTTCCTGCACTTCCTATCCATTGTAACAGTTTTCTCTTGCCTCTTTTTTATGAGATAATTTACTGTAATCTATCATTTCCTTTCTTCTTCTTCCAATAAATTTCTCTTGCACTTCTTAATTTTATTTTTTTAGATATCATCCCTTCATATTCAATTTATCCTATGCCTTCTGTCTACATTTACATGAACACACATATACCCAGACTCACATATATATTTATATACACATACATCCTCCTATGCATACATATATGTATATATGTATGTGTGTATATGTATGTATGTACATACACATGCACTATATATACAGTAGATATACATATATAGTGTGTGTGTGTATATAATATATATATAAACATACACACATATTCCCTTCAGCTATTGTCATACTAAGAAAAGTCTTATGAGTTATAATTATCATTTTTCTGTGTAGGAATGTAAATAGTTTAACTTTAATAAGTTCCTTATGATATCTTTTTCCTGTTTACCTTTTCATGCTTCTGGTGCTTCTTGTATTTGAGAGTCAAATTTTCTGTTCAGCTTAGGTTTTTTCTTTTTTCTTTTTTTTTGAAAGGGAAAATTATATTTTTTATTTTTTATTTACACATTTCTCCCCATCTTTTCCCTACCCAACACCCCAAAACAGCATCCCACTGTGTACCCCTCCTCCAATATGCTCTCTCCTATGTCCTCCCCCATCACCCCTCTGACTTTCCAGTAGGGCAAGATGGATCTCCCTACCCCAGGACCTGTATATTTCCCTCCTTCCTATTCCACACCCCGCTTGTTCTATTCTCTACTTTATCACTGTCCCTTTACAAAAGTGTGTGCTTCTAACAACCCACCCCACCAACCTGCCCTCCCTTCCATCCCCCCTCATCTCATCTCCTTCATATCTACTCTCCTGTAGGCCAAGATACCCAATTTAGAGAGCATGTCATTCCTTCTCTAAGCAACCTGCTCCCCCTTCCCTCTCCTCCATCGTCCTACCTCTCATCCCCATTCCCCTTACTCTCCTGTGTGCCAAGATACCCAGTTTAGAGTTTCTGTCATTCCTTCCCTAAGCCAAATTCAATGAGAGTAAGCTTGATCCTTTTCCTTCCTGTTCTTCCCTTTCATTGTAACAATTATCCCTTGCCTCTTCTACCTGTGATAATTTATCCCTTTCTGTCTCTCCCTCTCTCCTTTCATACTATTCCTCTCCCACCTCTCAATTTCACCTTTTAAAATATTATCCCATACTATTCAATTGATCCTGCACCCTCTGTCTATGTACACATATATACACACACTCACACATGCATTCATATGCACATATGCCCTCCTATACAGACATATGTGTATGTATACATATATATATATATATGTATTTATATTCCCTTCAATGATCCTCATACTGAGAAAAGTTTCATAAGTTTTAATTATCATTTTTCCATGTTGGCATGTAAATAGTTCAACTTTGATAAGTTCCTTATGAATTCTTTTCCATATTTACCTTATGCTTCTTGTATTTGAATGTGAAATTTTCTATTCAGTTCTGTTTTTTTCATCAAGAATGCCTGGAAGTTGTCCACCTCATTGAATGACCATATTTTCCCCTGGATCATTATACTAAGTTTTGCTGGGTAGGTGATTCTTGGTTTTAATCTTTGCTCCCTTGATCTCCAGAATATCTTATTCCAGGCCCTTTGATCCCTTGATGTATAATCTGCTAGATCCTGAGTTATCCTGATTGTGTTTCCACAGTATTCAAATTGTTTCTTCTTGGCAGCTTATAATGTTTTCTTCTTGATCTGGGAACTCTGGAACCTGGCTATAAGAGTCCTAGGAGTTTTCTTTTGGGAATCTTTTTCACAAGGTGATTGGTGAATTCTTTCAAGTTCTATTTTGCCCTATGGTTCTAAAACATCAGGGCAATTTTCCTTGAGAATTTCTTGAAGGATGATTTCTAGGTTCTTGTTTTGATCATGGATTTCAGGCAGTCCAATAATTTTTGAATTGTTTCTCCTGAATCTATTTTCCAGGTTAGTGGTTTTTTTCAATGAGATATTTCACATTGCTTTCTATTTTTCCATTTGCTTGGATCTGTTTAATAGTATCTTGATTTCTCATAAAGTCATTTGCTTCCATTTGCTCCATTCTAATTCTGAAGGAATTATTCTCTTCAGAAAGTTTTTGAGATTCTTTTTCCTTCTGGCAAATTCAACTTTTTAAGGCATTCTTCTCCTCATTGGCTTTTTGGGCTTCTTTTGCCATTCGAGTTAATCTATTTTTTAAGGTGTTATTTTCTTAAGTCAGGTTGTTGGCTCTTGATTTTCTTGCATCATTTCATTTCTCTTCCAAATTTTTCCTCCACGTCTGTTATTTTGTTTTCAAAATCCTTCCTAAGCTGCTCTATGGCCGGTAACCAATCTACATTTTTCTTGGAAGCTTTTGATGTGGGAGTTTTGTTGTCTTCCTCCTGTTTGATCCTTTTTTTCCCCAAAAGATGGAATCTAAAGTTGCCTTGCTGGGTTTGCTTGGCTTCCTTTGCCTATTCATTTTGCCAGTCAATTACTTGACTTTTAGGTTCAGTAGAACAGTGTTTCCAGAGGGGAGAGCTCTGTCCCAAATTGCTGGGGTTTTCACAGCAGCTGAGGCTATGAGGAGGCCACCATTTCTGCAGCCCCCACCAGCTTTGGCTCACTGAAAACACACCTCAGGACCACCACCCAAGACCACGATTCTGATCCAGGCAGCTCAAGGCAAGAGCCTCTGACTGATTGCTTGGCCTCCCTGCAATCAGGAGCTTCTGAAGCAGCCACGTGGAGGCATCTGCAGGGCTGCCACTTCAGCTGCTTTAAGCTCTGGGACCCTCTCCTCCAAATTTATCTGAGTTCCACTAACCTTTCACTTAGTCCTTGTTTCTTAAGGTTTGGTAATTCTGGAAAACGCCACAGCTGCCAGTGATTTGCACTCCAGCCACAGTTTGTTCTGGAGTCCTTAGGGTTCCAGCCGTGGGTTCATGAAGTGCTGGTCTGGGCTCCCAGCACGCTGTGATAAACCCCTTCCTGTCTGCCTGCCAGGCTGCCTTCAGTGAGAGCTTTGTTACTCTGTCATTTTATGTTCTGGAGCTTTAAAAATTTGTTTAGAGTCATATTTCATAGGTATATGAGGTGGTTATGGGGAGAGCTGCAGAGTTTTGCTGCTTCTACACCACCATCTTGACTCTGCCACCCAGCTCAGGTTTTTTCATCAAGAATGTTTGAAAGTCCTCTATTTCATTGAATAACCATATATTTCCCTGTAGCATTATACTCAGTTTTTCTGGGTAGGTGATTCTTGGTTTTAGTCCTAGCTCCTCTGATCTCCAGAATATCATATTCCAAGCCCTTCCATTCCTTCATGTAGAAGTGGTTAGGTCTTGTGTTATCCTGATTATGTTTCCACAACACTCAAATTGTTTCTTCCTGACAGCTTGTGGTATTTTCTCCTTGACCTGGGAACTCCAGAATTTGGCTATAATATTCCTAGGAGTTTTCTTTTGTGAGATCTTTTTCAAGAGGCATTTGGGGGAGTTCTGTCCATTTCTATTTTGCCCTCTGGTTCTAAAACAACAGGGCAGTTTTGCTTGGTAATTTCTTGCAAGATGGTGTCTAGGCTCTTTTTTTTGATCATGGCTTTCAGCTAGTCCAATAATCTCTACATGATCTCTCCTGGATCAGTTTTCTAGGTGAGTGGTTTTTCCAGTGAGATATTTCACATTGCTTTCTTTTTTCCATTTGTTTGGATCTGTTTTATAGCATCTTGATTTATTATAAAGTCGTTAGCTTCCAGTTGCTCCAGTCTAATTTTGAAGGAGTTATTCTCTTCAGTGAGTTTTTAAAATTTCTTTTCCATTTGGCATATTCTGCTTTTTAAAGCATTCTTATTCTCATTGACTTTTTGGGCTTCTTTTGCCTTGTGAGTTAGTCTGTTTTTTGAGGTGTCATTTTCTTGAGTGTGTTTTGGGGTCTCCTTTAGCAGGCTATTGACTCGCTTTTCATAATTTTCTTGCATCATTCTCATTTCTTTTCCCAATTTTTCCATCACTTCTCTTACTTGATTTTCAAAATCCTTCTTGAGTTCCTCCATGGCCATAATCAGTTCAAATTTTTCTTGGAGGCTTTTGATGCAGGAATTCAACTTTTCTGTCTTCCTCCTGCTCCATGACTTGATCCTTTTTGTCCCCACAATAGGATTCTATTGTTTGTTTGTACTTCCATTGCTTGTTCATATTGGCAGCCAATTACTTGACTTTTGAGCTCTTTGTCACAGTAGAACTCTGCTTCCAGAATGGAGAGAGCTATGTCCCAAATCATTGGGGTTTTTGCAGCTGCCAGAGCTATTTAGATGGGTGCCCTCTCTACAGTTCCCACATGCTCTGGCTTACTGGTCACACACTCTACGACCAACACCGTCGTCCAGATCCAAGCAGGTCAAAGCAAGAACTCTTAGCCTCTGAATTGTCCCTTGGTTCCCCTACACTCTGCAGGCTAAGAGTTCTGAAGCAGCCATGCAACAGCAGCTGCAGCCACTGCATCTTCTCCACTTCTCGCTCTGAGAGTAGCAGCTGGACTGCACTCTTCCATCTCCCTCTGTATCAACCAAATTCCACACTGACCTTTTACTTTGTCTTTAATATTTGCAAATTGAGGTGTTTGGAAACTGCTATAGGTGTTGGTGATTTATTCTCGTGAATGGTTCTCCATCCATGGTTTGTCAGCACCTCCCTGGGGCTAAAACTGAGGCTCAGGTGTGACTGCCTGTATGTTCCATCACAGCTCCCAGTATGCTGTGATGGAACCTTTTTGCTGGCCTTTTGTTCTTCTTTCAGCTGGAGCTTTGTTTCTCTCTGCCACTTTGTGGGTTCTGTAGCTCTAAAGGTTTTTTAGAGTCATTTTTTTGCATGTGTTGGAGGAGGTGGAAGCCAGAGCAGCACAGAAGTGCTGTTTCTACTCTACCATTTTGGTTCCCCACCCCACATTAATTTTATTTTCTAGATTCCATCCCTTCATAGTCAACTTACCTTCTTCACTCTGGATAGGCGATTCTTGGTTTTAATCCTCGTTCTTTTGATTGCTGAGATATCACATTCCAAACCTGTCAGTCCCTTAATGTAGAAGCTGCTAGATCTTATTGTGTTCCCACAATACTCAAGTTGTTTCTTTCTGGCTGCTTGCAATATTTTCTTCTTCACCTGGGAACTCTGGAATTTGGCTACAACATTCCTAGGAGTTTTCCTGTTGGGATCTCTTTCAAGAGGTGATTGGTGTATTCTTTCAATTTCTTCTTCTTTTCTGGTTATAGAATATCAGGGTAGTATCCCTCGATAATTTCTTGAAAGACAGTGTCTAGACTCTTTTTTTGATCATGGCTTTCAAGTAGTCCAATAATTTTTAAATGATCTCTCCTGTATCTGTTTTCAGGTCAGTGGTTTTTCCAATGCGATATTTCACATTGTCTTCTCTTTCTTTCATTCTTTTGGTTCTCTTTTGTAATCTCTTGATTTCTCATAAAGTCATTAATTTCTATTTGCTTTATTCTAATTTTTTAGGAAATTATTTTCTTCATTTAGCTTTTGGACTTTTTTTTCCATTTAGCCAATTTTACTTTTTTAAGTCATTCTGCTTCTCATTGGCATTTTGGACCCCCTTTGTCATTTGGATTAGTCTATTTTTAAAGGTGTTATTTTCTTCAGTATTTTGGGGGGTCTCCTTTAGCAAGCTGTTAAGTCATTTTTCATGATTTTCTCGCATCACTCTCATTTGTCTTCCCAATTTTTCCTCTACTTCTCTTCCTTCATTTTCAAAATCCTTTTTGAGCTCTTCCATGGCCTGTGACCAATTCATATGTTTTTTGAAGGCTTTGGATGTAGGGGCTTTGACTTTGTTGTCTTCTTCTGTTTGTATGTTTTTTTCTTCTTTTTCACCACAGTAAGATTCTGTAGTCTGAGGGTTTTATGCTGTTTGCTCAATTTTCCAGTCAAATACTTGATTTTCCAATTCTTTGTCATGGTAGAACTTTGCTTTCAGAGGGGATGGGGATGGGGACTGGTGTCCGGTCCCTAGCTTCAGGGGTTTTGTGCAGCTATTTTCAGAAATACTTCTAGGGATCTGCAAATTTTCAGTTCTTCCAGGGTGGCATGATCAGAGGATAGGTGTTTACTCCTCTACTGGCCTGTGCTGTAGTCTGTGAGTGACCACAAGTATTCTTTTCTGCTTTGTATTATGAGGATTCCTTCTGTACCCCCCACCACAAGCTTTGCCACACCAGTGTTCCTCCTCAACTCAGGACCATGTAATGCTATATTCACAGCACCCATGTAAGTATGTACATGTTGGTGTAGTTGTGAATCACAAAATGTAGCAACCTCTCCACATGGAGTACAGAACGATAGAATTTATTCAAATACCAGAAAACTGAGTCCCCAAACCAGAAAGTCAAAGTCATTACAGTAACCACAAAGTTGGTACACATAGTCAATGCAGTGAATACCCACATTCCCAAGCCTTCAAAACAAAATAGGCTCCCTCAAGAAAGGATCCTCCTCTCTTCACTCATGGTAGCTCCTCATCCTCCATGTTGCTCCCTCCCAGCAGTTCTGGCTCCTGGCAATTCTGACAAGCTCTCAGTTCTCAGCAGTTCTGTCTGGCTCTCAGAAATTCTCAATTCATTTCTCAGAAAAAGTTCTAGCTCTCTAGGTTGATTTTTCCTTATATATGATATTAGCATCTCCCTGTTCTGCCCCTTCCTGTTACATAAGCAAGTTCATCCCACTGTGGGATTCACAAGTTCTGGATCTTAATACTTGATACAATCATGAACTTGAAACAAGGTGCTAAGTACCTGTTTGCTTGCCAATACAAGGGGCATGAAAGATCTTCAAATCCCATTACCATTATAGACCCCACTCAGGACTTCAACCCAGATCCAAGCAGAGCAAATGTAAAGCCAAGAATGAGCAGCTCTCCATAGGACTGCTGCTGTGAATCACTTTAAGGTTCTGATCACATAGTATAGTGAACTCTCTATTTATTCAGCAGCCAACTAAAGCAAAATATTCACAGAATCCAAAGTACAGCATTCACAATGATATAACATAGCAACTTATCACTAAAGTAGCCACATAGTTTTAAACAAAAGAGATTATTCAGTAAGCCCTCAACTCAATCATCCTTAAGGAATACAAAGTACAAAGGTCTCCCATGTTGTCTTAATCTCATCCAATCAGAAAGTCTTCTTTATTTTTGATTGGAGATTAGTTTTCAATGATCCTTAAGGGGTACAAGGTACAAAGTACTAAGTTCTCTCACCCCAGGCCGCAGTAAATCTTGATCTTGACAGTTAGCACTAAGTACTCAAGGAGAGGTCTTTTCATCTTGACTTGAGGCTGGCTCCCAGATTTCCTGGTTCTTCTTCCATGGTCTCAGCTTTTGCCTGAATTCAACCAACTGTCACCTAGATTCATAGGTAGGCAGTTCTCACTCTTTTTCCAGTTCATCATCCCAGTCCTGTTCCATATTGAACCTCACAGCGTCCAGTCCATCTCAAGTCTTTCATAGTTTCTGTTTCTTGGAAGACAAAGCTTAACAGAGCCAAAACAACATTTATGCACATTACCGGCACCATCATCAATTCAAAGTCTGCCTGTGAAATTAACACAGATCCACAAACAAGGTTTGAGAAGTCAACACAAATCATCTGTGTAGTCCCAGGACCTCTGAAACCCTCCTTCAGGATTTCTGTCAACAGACAACAAGGAAATTTTCTTTCAGGGCTTCCAATGAGGTTCTAGGGCTTCTGTACAAAGTATCACAAACACAAATCAACACAGACAGAACAGATATAAGTGTTTCCTTCTCAGTTCTGCTCCATCCCAGCTGTGCTCTGTTTTTTATCTGTCATTAGCTCCTCCCTGTTCTTCTCACCTCTTATGTCCTTCCTGTTCCTGTCTTTGAAAGTCCTATGGGATTCACAGGTTCTATTTCTTTTCTTTTTTTTTAATTTTAATTTATTTTCTTGGTTACATCATTCATTTCCACAAGGTTTTGAGTTACAAATTTTCTCCCCTTTTTGCGCCTACACCCCAGCCCAGAACACTGATCCCACTGTAAGGCCCCTCCCACAATCTGTTCCTTTTTAT
>JAQQSW010016954.1:0-11559 GCA_028646575.1 Pseudocheirus occidentalis | reverse complement strand
TGTCTCATACAACAATCATATCTAGATTGAAAAAGACCAAATATATGTTGGTACTGAATGCTGGGAAAAGCAGGAGGTTGGTAAAAGGAATGGCACCTGTAGTATCAGTCTTACTTAGTATCTTATTCCTGTATTGCATGGATGAGGAAGCTGAGATCCATTGAGAGTAAGGGACTTGCCCAAGGTCATCAAGGAAATAAGCTTTAGAAGTAGGATTTGAATCTAGATCTTCTACCTCCGGAGCCAGGGTATATTCTTCTGTAATATTTGCTTGACCGCTCTCAATCTAGGGTCACTTTCCAAGGAAGATCTCTACTTCTCACAAGGAAGACTGGCTCTTTGTTGACTGCATTTGTGGGTTTTGGGGCCAAAATATAAACTGGCTTACCATTTCTTTCTCCAGCTCATTTTACAAATGAGGAAACAAACAGGGTTAAGTGACTTGCCTAAGGTGACACAGCTAGTGAGTGTCTGAGATGGTATTTAAACTCAGGTCTTCCTAACTGAAGGCCCATTCTATTCACTGTGCCACCTACTGGCTGGCATGTTCTACTGTAAGTCAAGCCAAAGATCTCCTGTTTGTAATGACTTCACTGATACTCTCTGTACTCTTGAAATTCATTTAACCTCCATCTCAGTTTCCTCACCTCTGCCACACAATGGTATTTTATTTGCTATAAAGGATGCTGTGCAAATTAAATTGGACAGGGTCTACTGATAACATTTTCCCTCACCCTGCCTTCCTACATCCCACTCAACTTTTTCAGACAGGCTTGTCTTTTCAAAGACTCAAACACTAAAGTTAGCTCCCACCTATCAGGCTTTCTTTTTCTACTTACTTGAATCATTGGAGGCGGGTGTAAAACACTTATAAAATAGGAAGTGACATAAAAATGGTAAGTACTATAATCATATTTTTAATGTGTGAAATCTACAGTTACAAGAGATGCATAATTGCCTCTACCAAACAAAGATATAGAATCCTGTTACTGAATTTAGTGCTGTACTTGGGGAAATATTATGTAGCTAACAAAAGGAAGGAAAAGCCCCATTAAAAAAATAAGGTACATATCAAATTCAGAGGGCTTTTGAAAAAACTTCTCCATGATTTACTTTGACACATGAACCTATTTTAAACAGTCTTTTCCCATACAGAATGAATTTGCTCTGTGGCATGTTTCTGTTCTTTCTGAATGAATGATTGCAATTGAATGCCTAAGGTAAAAAAGAAATTCTACATGAAAACTGATCACAGCTCCTGCAGTACCTAGCATAGGTAACTTGGAAACTCCCTCTTTCAGAACCCACTTTCTTCAACTGTTAATTTAGTATTATTAGAAAAAATAACAGTCCCAACTCATATTTTAATTCCTATGTTTTCCTTGTGTGTAGCAAATATGCTTTCTTTACAAAGATTTGATTATCCATTATAAACAATCCATTCTCCACTGAAAAGCCATTAACACTTTCATTTCCAGTGACTCTGTTAGTATATTGGTGCCTACTTGGCATTTGTTACCAGTCAGCATTTTGTGTTGCTTGACAGATTTTAGTGAGTAAACTTTTCAAGCTCCATTCACCTACTATTATGTCAGACACATCTAGGCCCCATACCCCCACCAGTATATTGAGGGGAAAGAAGGAAAAACTATCCTTAGTAACTGGCAACTATGAAAACTTTGTTTCTTTCTGATTTTTGAAAACCAATCAAATCAGAGTTAGATACACATAAACTGTTAAGAGGATCCTGTCAAAATTAAACTTATTTTCTCTCCTTTCTTACCCTTTTCCATCCTTTGCCTTTTGTCATTTCTCTCCATGCCCTTCTTCTTTTTTGTTTTTAATATTTTATTTATTTTTAGCTTTCATCATTCATTTCCATAAGATTTTGAGTTACAAAATTTCTCCGTGTCTTTCCCCTACCAACACCCCAAAATAGTGAGCCTACTGAATACCCCTTCCCCCAATCTGCTCTCTCTTATATCCTCCCCCATAACCTCCCCCCTAACTTTCTAGTGGGGCAAGATGGATTTCTACACCCCAGTGCCTGTATTATCTTATTTCCCACTTGCATGTAAAAAATATTTTTAACATTTGTTTTTAAAACTTTGTTTTCCAGATTCTTTCCCTTCTTCCCTCCTCACCCACCCTCACTGGGAAGACAAGCAAATCACCATAAGTTGTACATGTGTAGTTATGCAAAACATTTCCATAGTAGTTATGTTATAAAAGACTAACTCTATTTCCCTCCATCCTATCCCACTCCCCACTTAATTCTGTTTTCTACTTTGACCCTGTCCCTTTTCAAAAGTGATTGCTTCTAGCTACCCTCTCCATCAATCTGCCCTATCTTCTACCATCCTCCCTCTTATCACCTTCCCCCTCCTTTCCTGTGGGGTAAGATACCCAATTGAGTGTATGTTATTCCCTCCTTAAGCCAAATTCAATGAGAGTAAGGTTAACCCATTCCCTTTCACCTTCCTGCTCTTCCCCTCCCTTGTAAGTTTTGTCTTGCATCTTTTATATGAGATAATTTACCCTATTCTATCTTTACCTTTCTCCTTCTGCCAATATCTTCTTCTCTCACTTCTTGATTTTATTTTTTAGATATCATCCCTTCCTGTTCCACTGATCCTGTGCCCTCACACTCACATGTGTATTTATACACACATATGCCCTCCTATACATATATATACAATACATGTATACATATATTTTTTTCAACTAACCTCATACTGAGAAAAGTCTCATGAGTTACAATTTTCTTTTTTCCATGTAGAAATGTAAATAGTTCAACTTCCATAAGTTCCTTATGATTTATTTTTCCTGTTTACCTTCTCATGCTTCTCTTGCTTCTTGTATTTGAAAGTCAAATTTCTGTTCAGTTCTGGTTTTTTCATCAAGAATGCTTGAAAGTCCTCCATTTCTTCAAATGACCATATTTTCCCCTGAAGCATGATACTGTTTTACTGGGTAGGTGATTCTTAGTTTTAATCTTAGCTCCTTTGACCTCTGGAATATCATGTTCCAAGCCCTTCAGTCCCTTAATGTAGAAGCTGCTAGATCTTGTGTTGTTCTGATTGTGTTTCCACAATATTCAAATTGTTTCTTCCTGACAACTTGTAATATTTTCTCCTTGACCTAGGAACTCTGTAATTTGGCTATGATATTCCTAAGAATTTTTTGTGGGGGGGAATCTTTTTCAAGAGGTGAATTTTTTCCATTTCTATTTTGCCCTCTGGTTCTAGAATAACAGGGCAATTTTCCTTTAGAATTTCTTGAAGGATGATTTCTAGGCTCTTTTATGATCATGGATTTAAGGTAGTCCAATAATTTTTTAATTATCTCTCCTGTATCTATTTTCTATGTCAGTCATTTTTCCAATGAGATATTTCACATTGCCTTTTATTTTTTTCATTTGTTTGGATCTTTTTTATAGTGTCTTGAGTTCTTATAAAGTCATTAGCTTCCAATTGCTCCAATCTAGTTTGAAGGAGTTATTCTCTTCAGTGATTTTTTAAAATTCCTTTTCCATATGAGCAATTTGACTTTTTAAGGCATTCTTCTCCACATTGGCTTTTTGGGCCTCTTTTGACATTTGAGTTAGTTTATGTTCTAAGGTGTTATTTTCTTCACTGTATTTTTGGGTCTCCTTTAGCAGGCTGTTGACTGGCTCTTCATGCTTTTCTTGCCTCATTCTCATTTCTCTTCTCTATTTTTCCTCCACTTCTCCTACTTGATTTTGAAAATCCTCCATGGTCTGTAACCAATTCATATTTTTCTTGGAAGCTTTTGATGCCAGAGTTTCAACTTTGTTGTCTTCTTCTGGTTCTGTGTTTTGATCCTTTTTGTCTCCAAAAAAGGTTTCTTTGGTTTTATTGAGCTTCCTCTGCTTGCTCATTTTGCTAGCCAGTTACTTGACTTTTGAGCTCTTTGTTATGGTAGAACTCTGCTTCCAGAGTGGTGAGAGCTGTGTCCCAAATTTCTGGGGTTTTCACAGTTGCTAGAGACATGAGGAGGGTGCCCTCTCTACAGCCACCACAAGCTCTGCCACACTGGCACTTCTTACCCTAGGATCACCACTCAAGTCTGTGATCCAGATCTAAGCAGGTCAAAGCAAGAACGATTACTCTCTGAACGGTCACTTGGTCCCCCTACAATGCTGCACCTCTGCCACCTCTTGCCCTAGGGGCAGGAGCTGAACCATGCTCTTCTCTCACCTGGTTTCAACAGAGTTCCCCGCTGATCTTTTACTTTCTCTTTGGTATTTTTGGGTTAACAAGTCTGGAAACCACCACAGCTTCCAGTGATTCATTCTCCTGAAGTCTGCTCTGGCCAGTCTGTGCCATTGGTTGGGGCTGCCCTGGGTCTGGGCCAACCTGGCTCATTCAGTACTGTGCTTGGCTCCCAGCCCAGTGTGACAGACCCTTCCTGTAGACCTGCCAGGCTGCCTTCAGTGGGAGATTTGTTTCTCTCTGTCACTTTATGTAGCTCTAAAATTTGTTCAGAGTCATATTTTATAGGTATTGGAGGTGGTTGGTGTGGGAGCTTAAGCAAGTTCCTGCTTTTATTCCATCTTGGCTCGGCACCCCCCTTTTTTATTTTTTAGTCAAATTTTCTATTTTTAATGAAAAGAAATCTTTGCACACTGAAAGAAAAGAGATGTCTCCCCTCCCATGCTTACCCCAGCAGAAAAACAAAATCCCTTGCAACAAATATGCAAATTCAAGAAAAACAAATTCTCTCATTGACCATTTCTATATATGTCTGTATATTCTATATGTATGTATTAATATATATATACACATGTATGTATATATACACACATATACATACATATATATACTATGTACACTATGTATGCGTGTGTTTATACATATATATATATATATCCTGTTCTGTACCCTGAGTTCATCACTCTCCATCAGAAAATAGGTATCATGCTTCATCATTTTGTCTTCTGAAAGAGTCAGTATTGTATAGGAATGATAACAAAGAGGCTTAGAAGGGGGTAGGCATATCTGAAATGAATACCACTACAATACAATTATTATTAGTGCTTTTCAATGCATTAAATAATCCAATCTCATGAAAGGTGGGATTATAATAGGTAGGATTATGTCTACCACAGAACTTTCAGAACCTAGTGCATCCCCCTTATTGTAACCTGTAGCCAGGGTAGTCATAAATATGTGTATATAGCTATAGATATTGATATCTACATATATAGATATTGATATCTATAGGCATAGTTATCTATAGATATTTATATTTGTGTGTATGTACCTGTGGGGAATTGTGTAAGAATTCTTCCACTGCAATCTTATTCCAATATTTAATCATAGTGTATAGGTAATACTGGCATCTTGAGCAACAGAATTCAAGCTCTAAGAAACAGTGTTATGAGGTGGAAAGAGCACTGGGTTTGAAGTCAGAGGACCTGGATTCAAATACTGCCTCTAATGACTCCTGCCTATGTGAATTTGAGTAACTCTCTTCAGCTTTCTGAGTGTCAGTTTGCTCATCTGTCAAATGATGAGAATGGACTTACTGGTCTCTGAAAATCCCTATCAGTTCTAAAATCTATAATCCTATAGCCTTAAGTATAATCAGGGTGAAGGAAAACTGTATTCTTTTCTCTGAGGACTAATTTGGCTATTTAGAGATGTTTGTCACTTGAAGGATGGACACCATAAAATGAATTTTTGTCCACTGTAACTGGTGTATCTATGTAGTAATGAGTAATTGTCGGTGAAGAAACAATCCTAATGGATAACACTATGAATTCTTGAATGAAATAGACAGACAGACAGACAGATAGATAGATAGATAGATAGATAGATAGATAGAAAGATAGAAAAATGTAGGTAGATCTGTAGATATATTTTTCCTGTTCAATTTCCAGCTTCTGAAGCAGCAGGTGCTCCTAGAATTTTCTGTTCATATGATAATGTTCTGGGTGCATATGGGTAAAATTATAAAAATCTTAATATGCAAATATGTATTGCTTAAAGTGGGACTGAAAGAAAGCTGTCGTACAAATTCTGAAAAACAAAGTTAGGTTGATAAAATTAAATTTGTCTTCTGTGGGTTCTGGTTATTTTCCATTTGATATTTTCTATGGGATATTTCCATTTACCCTTGACTAAAAATGCATTCTTAATCTGTAGTTACTTTTGGAAAGGGTCTTATTCTCTCTTTCTGGGCTATGAATGGAATATAATTTCTTTCTCAAAAGTTACTTTGATGTATATTTGCGTTGGGTATGACTTTAAATATAAAATTATCTGTTTCAACACTACATGTAAGCACTGTTATAGTAATGGCGTGTTCCTGTGAGGTTATACAACAGTTCTCTGGCACATCATGCATTCAGACAGAGGAAGAAGCTATATCTGAATCCAAATTTAAGAAACAGGAGAATGCTTAATAATAGAATAGAAGAGCCTCCAGGAAAAAAAAATGTCAACTTTTGAACACTGTAAATAGTGCGGTTAAAAATAAATTTCCATTTTTCTATTTCTCCACACTATTAAAGCAGAACCAAGTATTCTTTATTTTAAAATAATTAAGGAAATGTTTTTTAAGATCCATGCAACAGTATGTGTTTCATTTTTGTGCAATATTTGACAATATTGACTGCCTTTTTAAGGCATTTTGTCATTTTATAGTGGTTTAGTGGTATAGTGGTTTTCAACCTTCCTAATGCTGTGACCCTTTAATACTGGTATGTGCACGTATCTGCATGTGGGCAGACCCTCCTGGAGATGGATAGAGAAGTGGAGTCTCAGTTCCTAAGAACATCAGAAATATGTGTTTTCTGATGGTATTAGGTGACCCCATTCAACCCCCAAAGGGGTCGCAACCCACAGGTTGAGAACCGCTGGTCTAAGGCAAATAGATTTCTGTTCTTATGGGATCTCTATTGCTACACCTGCCCTTCCACACTAGTATAAGACCTGTTTACCTCAATAGTAGATTGGCCAGATTTTAAACACATGACTTTTTTAAACATTGTTTTATTCTGAAAGATTTGTATATTAGAAGCTATAACTGTGTTCCCCACCTTGGCCATGTGGTTGAAATACCTGTCTCCTCCCAAAAAAGGACTTAGGTTGTCCATGGTTATGATTTGTTTGTGTTTGGTTCCTTCTAGATAAAAACCTTATAGAAGCTTAGTGTAGCATACAGGAAACAGTTCCCATTATCAATACCCAAAACAAAGTGACCTGTATGATGAGTAGACTTGAAATCATGACGTGTAAAATCTAGTTGAAAGAACTAGGAATGTTTAGCCTAAAGGAAAAAGATAGCTAGCTAGACAGACAGACAGACAGACAGACAGAGAAAGAGAGAGAGAGGGAGATAAGATAGGTCTATACACACATGCACATGTGACTGCACACACATACACACACACACACACACACATACACACCCACAGAGCCAGAGTACAAGGGGAATCATCTGATAAAATCCACTGTGTTAGCTTGCTCACTTAGAATCCTCAATGTAGAAAGAAGGTCAGGATCCACTCAGTGAATTCTCCAGTGTCTAGAAATGCCCTTCCTCTCCCCAAACACAGGCATGGCTTGATTCTCCCAGTCCTTTTCCACCTGCCTTGCCCTCCCTCCACTTACAATCATTCATTCAGAATGATTTGATCATCAGATTCTTTTTTCAGTCCAGATTCTCCTTAACTTTTCTGTTGCGTTTTATCCTGAGGACCTCTACCTATCACATACTTCCTCTCTCTTTTCTTGACACCAGAGTCAGCTGATTCTCCTTTTATCTCTCTTTTGTTGTTGTTCATTTGGTGGCATTCTACTCTTCCTGACCCCATTTGGGGATTTCTTGGCAAAGATACTGGCATGGTTTGCCTTTTCCTTGCCTAGTTCATTTTACAGATATGGAAACTGAGGCAAATAAGGTAAAGTGATTTGTCCATGGTCACACAACTAGTAAATGTCTGAGGTTGGATTTGAACTCAGGTTTTCCTGATTCTGGCCATGCACTCTATCTACTGCTCCATCTTTTTTCTCCCCTCCCATTCCCACCCAGAAGAAAAACAAAATCCCTTGTAACAAATAGGCAAATTCAAGAAAAAGTGTGTGTGTGTGTGTAGTGTAGTGTGTGTATGTATGTATGTATGTATGTATGTATGTATGTATGTATATCCCATTCTGTACATTCTGTACCCTGAGTTCATCACCTCTCTGTCAGAAAATGTGTATCATCTTCATCATGTATTCTGAAATAGTCAGTATTGTATAGGAATGACAAAAAAGAGGCTCAGAAGGGGGTAAGCATCTTTGGTATGAATACCACTGGGCTACCTTTATTATTAGTTATTTTAAATGCATTAAGCAATCCAATATCATGAAAGGTGAGATTATAGTTGGTAGGATTCTGTCTACCACAGAACTTTCAGAACTTAGTGCATCCGCTTTACTGTGGCCAGGGTAGCCATAAATGTCTGTGTATCTCTCTAGAAATAACTACTCTTTTTCTCTCCACTCACTCTTCTATCTCCTTTAAAGAGTGTTCATACTCTTCTTGACCCTTAAAAGTGGGTGTTCCCAAAAGATCTGTCCTTTACCTCTTCTCCCTCTGAGTTCTCTGCTGATGAGCTCATTTATTTACATGATTTCAATTGCCATCTCTATATAAAAGATTCCACAGTCTATATCTAGTCATGATATTTTTCCTCCCAGCTTCACATTTCCATCTACTTAAAGGACATCTCTACCTGCCTGGCCCATTTTCATGCCAAATTCAATATATCCTAAAGCTACTTGGGCTACTGGATAGACAGAGAGAATTGATGGAGAACATCAAGGGTCATCAGGATCATGACATCAGATGAAAAAAATGATGATGGAAAGGATTTATTTGACATCTCTTTTTATTGGAATGACTGCTACCCTTTTAACAGAATAATCACATCACCTTTGACTTCTTACTTAATGCTCTGTCTTGCTTTTCTTCCTGTATGTCTGACTATTCCTTCCTCATCTCCATTGTTGGATTATCATACATCTGCCTGTTAAATTCAGTTGCCAAGTCTTCACTTTTCCCCAGCAATCATCCTTCTGTCCTCTAGCCTTCCACCTTCCATCTCAGACTAGCACTAAAGCTCTCATCCTGGGAACCCTGGACCCTGAATTTCCAATGGTGATGGTTCTCTATTTATATTCCAATCCAGACTCAATCTACTGCTACTTTTTGACCATCTTTATACTATGACTTCCCTCCCTAGTTCCCCAACTCATTGCTTCTCTAGGTCTTGGAACTGTCATAAATTTATCACTTCCAGTCTGGAAAAGGATGAATGGATCCCTTTCTCTATAACTCTACTCACTCTCCCTGTGATTTCTCTGGCAAAAAGACACCTTTCTGGCTACTACTTGTCTATGTGTTATCTTCCTCTATGTAAAATCTTTGAGGGCAGGGGCTACCTTCAGATTTGTGTTTCTATCTCCCAGCACTTAGCATGGTGCATGGCTCACAATAAACACTCCAAACATTCATTTTTTTTCTCCTTGACAATCTAAAAGTTGAAATTTTAAGAATCACAGAAGTTCGGGTGTAGTAACTACAGTTGTAATCACAGAGGCCAAGTTCAAAATGTACCTTTAAAAAGATGCATTCTGTGCACCAACCGAACTGAGCTGCTATCTCTCTTCTGAACATGCCCTGCATGTTCCTACCTTGGTGGCTTTCCTCAAACCATTATGCCAGCCCCCTCCCTCTTTCCAGATTGAATGTCTACTCTTCCTCATACACCAAACTCAAGGATAACTTCCTCCATGAAGTCTTTTCTAATATACCTCATCCCATTTGGACCTCACATTCCCTTGCACCTCCCTGCCTACCCTGCTGGAGAAACACAACCAACAACATCCTTGTTACAAGTATGCAAATTCAAGAAAAACATATGCTCATTGATCATGTGCATAATAACACTTAATAAATGCTTGTTGTGTTGGACTAAAGTTTACTTTCTCTTACTGCATGACCCTGGCTAAGTAATTTAACCTCTGCTTGCTTCACTTTCCTCATCTGTGAAATGTAGATAATAACACCTATACCCAGAGCTGTTCTGAAAATCAAATGAAATAATGTTTGTGAAGTATTTACACAGGGGCTGGCACAGAGTAGGCACTATATGAATTTAGCTCTTACTTTCGTTGTTGTTCGCTAATGTCTGACTTATGAGTCAGCTAGACTAGCCGCATAGTCTAATGGACAGAGCAAAAGATTGTAGTCAAGAAGACCCAGGTTCAAATCCTGTCCAAAATATTTGCTAACGGTATGACATGGGACAATTCAATCAGTCTCGTCCAACCTCAAGTTACTAATATGTAAAAAGAGGGTAATAATAGCACCTACCTCACTGAGTTATTGAAAAGACCAAATACAACAGTATGTGTGAAGCTCTTCTCAAACCTGAAAAAGTTATATAAAGACCTGATTTTTATTAATATACTTATCATGTATTATTCCAATTACATGCAATTCATTACACCTCATATATAGTAGGCATTAAAAAATACTTGTTGGATTGGATCAAATCTCACTTGTGTTATTATGTATTATAGTTATCAATGTACATGGTTTACCACCTCTCCCCAACTAGACTTTAAGTCCTATGTACTCAGGAACTTGTTTGCTTAAGTCTTGTTTCACTCCCCCTCCAGGTACCAAAGAGCAATTTCCAGACTGCAGGGAATCAATACATGCAGGTTTTATTCAATTAAGTTCAGTTCAGTTGAAGGAGTTGGGCAACCTGGGTTCTCCTCCCAGCTTTGCCATTATCTGATTTTGTCATTCTGGGCAAATAATTTCATATTTTTGGAACTTAGTGTCCTTCTCTGTAAAATAGTTGGGGAGTGGGGGGAGGTTGGATTAGGTCATCTCTGAGATCTGTTCCTGCTCTAATATGCCTATTTGTCTTTGTGCTAGAAGATTGGAGATGTAACCTAATCTACTTGGGAAAAACCCAAAGTAGCTCCCATCAAACTGTCTTTATTTCTCTTTTCCTTCTTTTCACTTAATTTGATGTTATTGAGGATAATGGGGTAGGGGAAGAGATTTTGGAAGAAATCCTGATTTAGAAATTTATTCCAACATTTTAATCTGATTCTGACCACACAAGAGTTTTTCAGTGCTTGTAAGATTTGGATACCTCTGTAGTGTAATATTTTTCTGCCTACAATTCTCAATGTAATTATGAGAAATTCAGGCAGGAAAAAAGGAAGGAAGGAAGGAAGGAAGGAAGGAAGGAAGGAAGGAAGGAAGGAAGGAAGGAAGGAAGGAAGGAAGGAAGAAAGGAAGGAAGGAAGGAAGGAAGGAAGGAGGGAAGGAAGGAAGGAAGGAAGGAAGACACCATGATATCTGGTGTTGATATAATTATGGATATAATTTTATAAATAATTGATAAAGACTCCTATATATATAATTTTACTTGAATACAATCCCAGGATTACCTTGTCCCTTGTCTGGAGATCTAGTATCTCCCTCATCCCTATGCTAGTGCTGTATTTACAAATCAGATTT
>JAQQSW010016953.1:0-11559 GCA_028646575.1 Pseudocheirus occidentalis | reverse complement strand
TGGATTGCTGAAAGCACACCCCAGGACCACCACCCAAGACCACGATCCGGATCCAGGCCACTCAAAGCAAGAGCACTTGGCCCTGATCAATTGATTCAACCCCTCTGCGGAGTCCGCAGGCCAGGGGCTCTGAAGCAGCCCAGTGGGGGCCGCCGCTGGTTCCAGCAGTTCCCTCCCCCCACTGCTTCCTTGCCCTGGGGGCAGATTGGTCGAACTGCTTTTTCTCCCCCAAATTAAGTTTCAAAGTTTCACTTTC
Source organism: Pseudocheirus occidentalis (assembly GCA_028646575.1). Classification (NCBI taxonomy): domain Eukaryota; kingdom Metazoa; phylum Chordata; class Mammalia; order Diprotodontia; family Pseudocheiridae; genus Pseudocheirus; species Pseudocheirus occidentalis. The sequence continues at coordinate 11,303 of JAQQSW010016953.1, read as the reverse complement.
ACTTTCACTGACCGTCTAATCCTGGTTTGGTGGATGTGAAGATCCCCTCAGGTGCAGTAGATCTTCTCTGAAGTAGACTCAAGCTGCGGCTTGGGAGGCTCAGCTCTTCCTGGCCACCCTGGGGTCTGGCCCGGCCATGGCCATGGTTTGGGTCTGGGCCGGTCTCTGCTCTGGGCCTGCAGGCCTGCTGGACGAGCCCCTCCCGCCAAGCTGCCCCTCTCCAGTCCCCATTCCTCATGTCTTGGCAGATATGGAGGTCCTGGAGGCTATAGATCCTCTCTTCTGAAGACTGGCTGGGGCTTGGCTTGGCTTGGCTCAGCTTGGCTCCTTCCCACTGCCCTGGGCCTGGCCGCAGTCTCAGCTTCAGTCTGGGCCTCCCTTTGCTCCCGGCCCCACACGATGAACCCCTGCTGCCAAGCTTCCTTCAGCAACAGATGCTTTTTCTGTATTTTTGTGAGCCTGAGACTACTAGACTTTGTCTGGACGCATATTTTATGGGTGTTTAGAGTGGTTGTGTAGGAGCTGTGGGGCCTTGTTGCTTCTATACCACCATCTTTCTCTGCCCCAATGGTTCCTCTTTATTGGAGATCTTTAAGCAGAAGCTGCGTAAACCCGTGTCATGTTTAGGGAATCATGTTTAGGCATGGGCTCAAACAATGGGGACCCTGGGATCTCATCACACTCTGAGATTCTGTAATTGCACAACTATCTAGGAAACCATATCATACAACAGAACACTAGGGATGAGTAGAAACAAGCAGATTTCTGAGAAGCATGTGGATGGTGGCATTACTTCAAGGTTTAAGGCCTGAGCTACTAGTATTCAAAATTTATTCAGTGATCTGCAAGAGATACTTAGAGAAATCCTGGAGTTTGCAGGTTCCATTAAGCTGCTCTTCCTCAGAGCCACTTTTCAGCCTGATGGAACCATACAAAAATGTCAGAAGCCCTGGCATGTGGAGCCTTAACTTTCCCCAGTTGATCCTCTTCAGTGACCAGTTTCCAAGAAATGGATATAACTATGACCCTTTCTGCTCAGAAAACTTTGTTGATTGCCTCCTGGCTCTGAGATAAGGTTCAAACTCCTCAGCCTAGCATTTGTGGGCTTCCACAGCTGGCCTCTAACCTCCTTTCCTGGCCATATTTGACACTAGTCTTCTGCACACATGCCACATCACAGCCAAATTAGGCTGGTAGTGATTTTCTCAACTCAACACTCCATCTGCTCATTCTGTGAATTTGTACGACCTGTTCCATCAAGCCTGGGATACACTACATCCTCATCTCTGCCCCAGAATCTGCACTTTCCTTCAAGCTTTAGCTCACAAGTCACCTTTGCCACACAGCTTTTCCCAGTCGCCTGCCACCCATTGTCAGAGTTTACTCAGTCTTCACATTACAATGTAATTATCAGTCTAAATGCATGCTGTATCACATCTGAACTCCTTATTCTCAAAAAGTAAATGCCGCAAAGTGTGGCGGGGTTATATTTTATCCATCTATTATTGGTCTATATCTCCCGTGATGGGAGTGCCAGCATATTTGAACTCAAATGTCACAAAACCTGTTGTACCACATACAGAAGGGAAAAATGCAACTAAAAGAAACAAAGATGAGAACCTCTGGGTAACTGTGGGGGCCAGGCATAACCTGAGGAGGGGCATATTAGAGGTGAAGGAATTTTAAGAGCATTAAAGGATCAGTTCTCATGATACATGAAAGAATAAACCCCAAATGAATGGGAATGGGACAAAATCGTAGACATTAGGAATGCTTAAAAGGTATTTGAAGAATGAATGAATTAATAAAAAAATAAATGAATGAATGAAAAAGCATTTATTTGATGCTCACCATGTGCCAAGCACTGTAAGTATACAATTAGAAAAAGCAACACAGTTCTTGCTGCAAAAGAGCTAACAACCTCATCGGTGGAGAAAACTGTTTTTAAAGTGAATCTGCCTAATTTTTACCTCTGTGATATCTTTATAACAATGATGTTCACATCTATGGGGGGAAGCCTTGATGCAGGCTCAGTGAAGAGAACAGGTAGGCTTTTGTAGACAAATCCTGGAGAGCAGATCACATAGTGATGGTCACCTAAACTGATTTCAAGGTGCAGAGCACATAAAGATTCCAATGAACGTGTCTTTGTATTAGATTAATCAATATAACCATAAAAACTTCTTTTAAGCTGCAGCTAGATGGCGCTGTTAATAGAACAGGGAACCTGGAGTCAGGAGGACCTGAGTTCAAATTCAGTCTTAGACACTTAACACTTACTAGCCCTGTGACCTTGGGCAAGTCACTTAACCCCAATTGCCCTGCCTCTCCCCCTTCAAAAACAAATAAACAAACAAAAACTTCTTTCAAGCAAGGTAGCCATCATGCATGTACTGAGATAAAAAAATGATTTTTTGATGGATGAAACAAGTATATTTTATCTGATGCTCCTCTAATCATTTGGGCATAAAATAGCAAGAGAGAGATCCGTTCACTGAAGAAGTCTGCCATTATTGAGCCACCTTTAGGTAATGAAGTCTCCCATACGTCCAGTTTACAGACGACATTGTTTCTAGTGCACCAAGCACTGGAACGTTGCAAAGCTACTAAAATGAGATCCTGAGCAATCATAGACAGGAAGTCTATGCATCCCATTGCCATATATCATTTACACCCACACAGGAATATATTTAGAGTGTTGAAATGGCCCGCTTTGGAGAACATACAGGATACAGGCAAAATTCAGAAAGAACAAAAAGGAACCCTTCCAGCCCTGAATCTGGAATCCCATGAAAGTTGGCCAGTTTGAATAGAAAGAGATTATAAGAAAGAAATGGAGCAACATGAGGATATACTGGAGGAAGCAAGAAGCATTTCATAAGTACTGGGTGATGGCTTTCTAGCGGTTAAGATATTGGTTTTGGGTCTACATCTGTAGATACTCTATCATTTTGCACAACTTAGCTTTAGTTGAGCAATGTACCTCAGGTCACACAGTCACTTGTGCCAGAAACAGCTAACTCCCAAACTAGTCCACTATCTGTTATTTCACAATGCCTCCTTTACATGCCAGAAATGTCAACTAGAGGTCACTAGAAGCTGACAGGGGAAAGTTAGACAAAAATCAGAGACAGAAAAGAATAATTCCCTTAGTCAAACAAGCTCCTCTACCAAATTGATCTGACAGAACATTGGAAACAGAAGAAATAAATTATTAAGATAAAATTTGTTAAAACTGGATTTTATTTTTAAAATATAAAGGTTTTTGTCCTTTCTTTTACATGGCAGGTCAGGAAATCTATATCAGTGGATAGATCATTGGGATTGTCAATACAGAAGACTTGGGTTCACATCCCATCTCAGACTCTTACTAGCTATGTAAGTCTGGGCAGCTCATTTAAATATGCAAAATCAGGGTACTGGACCCAAGCTCTAAGGTCACTTCTGTCTTTAAGTCCCTGATCCCATGATGCTCTTGTAGACAGCTCCATCTTTATTGCATTATTCTAGAAGAAGAGCTTCCAGTAGAAGGAAAATGAGATGGTGAAAGGCCTTGAGTTGATACCATCTTAAAATTAGTAGAAGTAAGTAGATGTTTAGACCAAAGAAGAAAAGACTAGGTCAGTGGGAAAATTCAACTACGTTTAAGGGCTGTCACCTATTAGGAAGATAAGCATTGTTCTCCTTAACCCTAACAGAAGGAAACAGGAATAACGTGTAACAGTTATAAAGCAGAAAATGTAGGCTTGATGTCAGGAAAAACTCCTTAACAAGTGTTCCAAAAATATTTTGGAGCTGTCTGAAAGTGATATGGGCTATCTCAGTACGTAGCATATTTCTTCTTATTGGAGATTTTGGATCAGAGGCTGGATAGCCAATCATTCTCTATATGAAGGTTGTTTGGACTAGGAGGCCATAAGGTTCTTTACAACTCTAAAACTCTATACTTTTGGCACTTAGTTCAGTTCCTCGCACACAGTAGGCACTTCACAAATGACTGGCTTCTATGATGTTTGCCCACTCTATCATTAAATGTTGATTAGTTTCTAGAAAATGTATCCTATTTTTAAATATCATCACCTCACGTTTGAATTGAACATTGTATTTTAATCATCCCATTTGACCTTCACAATTACCCTGTGAGCTAAATAAATTATGTCTTATAATTTCCATGATATATGTAAAGGAATAGAGACTGGAAAAGATGAAGTTGATAGTCTAGCATGACCCAGCTAGTGAGTGGAAGAAATGGTACTTTAAAACCAAGCCCCCTAATTCCTAACCCACTGGTCATTTCATTGCAACCCCTTAAAAAGGGTCAAGTTCTCATTTTCTCTTTTATAACAAAGATTCCAGAGGTTAAAAAAAGGTGGGCTTCTTAACCTTTGTGACACTATGAAACTGCAGATGAATGAAAGAGAATCTTTCCCAAACAGACCTTCAATATATATTTACCCTGGACACATTTGGTTTCCTTGGCAATGCTACAAATAACATGACTGCATCCCAAGGCTCCAGCCACTGATGGAAATCCCTCTCCCCCAGTGGGAGGGGGATCCTTGTGGGAAGTAGCCTTCCAAAAAAGAAAACAGGAGGCAGAGGGAAGTTGTTCCCAGGAATTTTTTTCCCTGCTGGAGCTTTGGAATGGCTGGCAAGAACTTGGTGCCAGGTGACAAACGATCTCAGTGCCCACAGCTGCAGCTGCTTCATTATCCCTTCTCCCAAGCCCACTGCAAATGAGACTGACTGGGAAAGGTCACTTCCTAGTCCCCAAAGATCTTTTCTCTTGGCCCTCCACCCACTGGCACAAGAGAGGCCTCTTCACTATCTGAAAAACCCAGCTGAAGACGAAGGGCCCTTCTCTAGCCCTTCGTCAAATGACAATTGGCATGCTGCCAGCCGGCCCTTTACTCGGTCATGGCAGCAGGTTGGGAGTATATTTGTAAGTGTCCTTTCACCCTCAGGGCTTATTTCCCTCTAGCCACTGACCTAATATATACCAGTGCCTTTAAGGATCCTTAACGTTAATTTTCTGCTTCTAGGAATTGCCCTGATTTGTATCAAGTTGAGAAATCCCCTGCTGTTTCATACGGAAGTGAGAGAACACCCCGAGGCACATCCAGGCTGGAAGACAGCAGCTCCCTAAGTAATGGTTTCATAGAAATAGGGGTAGGTGTTATGGTGTAGTGGGGAGGTATTTCTGCAACTCAAATATGCCGTTTTGAAAATGTTTCTTCCCAGCTGGCCCAGGATCAAACACAGGTTCATTTGAGAGGAGGAAATCTCCCTCTCAGCTACGAAGATTTAAGCACAAGATTCCAACTAGATAGACTTACCTAAGAAAGTGGCAATTTTAGCATTCAAAAACCAGGGGTTTTGATCCCATGTGCATTTTTACATCTGTGTCAGCAGGTCACTAAATTTATATCATAGAATCACAGGAAGGAATAGTTGAAAGGGATTTCAGGGATTATGTAATCCTCAATAAAATATTCTCCACAAATTCTCCTACTCCACTGAACATCTCCACTGACAGGGAACTCACTACTTCCCAAGACAGAACATTTCAGCTTTGGACAGCTCTCACTGCTTCCTTACATTGCCTCAAAACCTACTTTCTTGTCATTTTCAGACATTGCTTCTTATTATGTTCTCAGGATCCACAAACACACATTTGTATGAAACCCCTCTTCCATGTGGCAACTCTTAAAAATGTTCAAGATACCTGTCTCTAACACCTCCACTAAGTTTGCTCTTTTCCTGTTCCTTCAATAAAGTATCCTAAGATATGGCCTCGAACTGTGTCTTTACCCTGATCACCCTCTTCTGAACCCATTCAGATTTGTCGATGTCCTTCCTAAAATACGATGCCCCAAACTGAATTTGGGATTCAAAATACTTTGACCACAGCAGGGCACAACTGGACTATCACCTTCCCAGTACTTCTAGATACTCTAACTTGAAAGCCACAGCCTAGACTTTTTGGGCTGCAGAGTCACCCTGTTGACTCCTTTTGAGAGCGTATTTCTTTCAAACACTCATCTTTTCCACAAGAACAGTTGTCTAGCCATATCTTATGCATCCAATATGGATGAAATGTAAGTTCCATGAGGGAAGGAACTATGTTCCAAAATGAATTGAATTCTAAATTCATAATTCCAAATTGCTGTCCAGAATGGGAACCTTATTCTTTTTTAATGCTAATTTTATATCACCATTATACTCTTGTACCCAAACCCAAATGCCAGGTCACCTGCCCCCCACCTGATTCATGGCCCACCCATGCCCCAGCATTAAGCCCCTTTTTATTTCTGTTTTTGTCCATATCCTGTATCATGTTATAGCTTAGAACAACTATAAGGCATGACTGGGCATTGCTCAGGGCAAAGTTCCCTATTTTATATATATATATATATATACAACTCAGGGTTATGGCACAACAAAGAGACCCTGTCCTGTTCTGTTAACCAAACAAGGTCCCCACACCCTCTGCCCGGAACATGACCCTAGCTTGTGCTGGGACTTTCCAGTTCCCCCATACCCCATGACCTGCTACCCTGTTCTGGAAAGAGCTGAATACCCTTCTCTTCCAAGGGTCACCTGAGTTACAGGAAGATTGCACCCCTGCACCCTCACACCATATTCCAAAATTAGCCCTGGACTAAAGATCTAATCAATGGCTGCTCTTCTGCTTTTGTATGTCATAGCTTCTGCTAGCTCCCCTCCATGATTGTGGTTCTTGTGGTGTGGGCCTATATAATCAAGTCTGCAAAGCCCAAGGAGCACTGCCTGATTTGAGTTTACGCTCCAGGTAGTTGTGCTTAATCAATAAATCCACACCCAAATTTATCTTGAACCCAGGTCTTGGCTTGTTCTTATTCTCTGCACAAAAATATTATCTTTGTATTATTTTAATAAACTTGAATTGTGTGGTTGATTTTTCAAACCCAACTCTTAAACTTTCATATTTATGCGTGTTAACATTTTTTTCATTTTATTATGATAAGAATTAAAGTTCTTTTCCATCATGTTTGTTGGGGACCTGTTAACCAATGAGTTAGTAAAAGTCACAGATTTGTGTCATCTGTAAATCTGATATGCATGCTATTCTGCTTTCTTCCTAGTCTTGCTAGAAATCTTGAGGGACAGGTCGCTAAAGTGTTCCCTTTCCTATCACTCTCCACATATATCCATCTATTAATCCTAACTTGGTGGTTCCAATCATTTAAGTAGGTCAGTATTTTCATATCCCGGCCCCACACACACACACTTTCCAACTCTAATTCTCAGAATAATAGTTAGGTCAATATTACAGCTCCTTGAAATAATGTGTAAATCAATTCCCCTATGGCTCTAATTATCATTCCTCCTGAATTCCCTGTTGAAAAACATTCCATACTAGTCACATTTCCTTATAAATGTTGTCTTTCCCTATTAAACTCTAATCTACTTGAGAGCAGAAATCATCTTCTTTCCTTTTACTTGTATCATGAGTGTGGAGCATAATATGTAGAACTTAGTAAGCACTTAATATTTCACTCTTTTCACAGTCTTCAATTTTAGTTCTTTGTAAATTATAGCGTACCATGAATCCCAGTTATACAATATTACCATAAGAATATGATTCTTTATAAAAGTGAGCTTTTGTTTCAGAGAGGAGCTTAGGGTTCTAAAATAAAACAAAAAAGCACTTTGCAACTTACTAAAGGCATTGCAGCACATTTATCATCATTTCTAGGTCTAATCATCATCCAATCATAGCATTTTCTTCTTCTTCTCCTTCTTCTCCTTCTTTTCCTTCTTCTTCTTCTTCTTCTCCTTCTTCTCCTTCTTCTCCTTCTTCTCCTTCTTCTCCTTCTTCTTCTTCTCCTTCTTCTTCTTCTTCTTCTTCTTCTCCTTCTCCTTCTTCTTCTTCTTCTTCTTCTTCTTCTTCTTCTTCTCCTTCTTCTTCTTCTCCTCCTCCTCCTCCTCCTTCTTCGTCTTCTCCTTCTTCTTCTTCTTCTTCTTCTCCTTCTTCTTCTTCTTCTTCTTCTTCTTCTTCTTCTTCTCCTCCTCCTCCTCCTCCTCCTCCTTCTTCTTCTTCTCCTACTTCTCCTTCTCCTTCTTCTTGTTCTTCTTCTCATTCCTTGCCTCCTTCTCCTCCTTCTTCTTTTCCTTCTTTCCCCTCCCCCACCTCTCTTTCTGTGTTTGTGTATGACCTGAGTTGTCTGACTCCAAATCTACTCTGCCTTAATAATGTTGCTGTTTCTGATATCATAACATTTTAAATGTTCTGTATAAAAGAACATATACATGTCAGGGTCCTAGAGAGTGGAAGGAAATGAAGCATCAATGATGGCAGGTACAGGTTTTGGCCACTTGCCCAAGACCTCTATAGGTGAAATGGTAACCATTTGTAATCAAAGGATGAAGAGAAAAGCAAATACAAAAGAAGACATTGATGCAGAACTTGGGAAAATGTAAGAGTTTTGTATGGCTCATTGTCTTCTACCCTCACAAAGCAGTGATTATAAGTGTTACATATATTATTATTTCCATCTTACAGATGAGTACACTGATGCTCAGAAAGTTCACATGACTTGCCCATTATTACAAAAGCTTGGAAACACTGGGTTAGGGTTGGAAAATTATTAAGTATGTATAAAATATGGAAGAATTTTAGTTTAGGCTAACACTTCACACATTATACCAAGATAAACTTCAGGTAAATATGTTAACTAGCTATAAAAGATCATATCATAAACATATTAGGGAAATAGCTAAGAATTTATGATAGAAATTATCTATCATATAAGCAGTGTTTATAACCAAACAAGGGATAGATATGATTAGAGAAGATATTTGGTTACATGAATTTTTAAAAGTTTGCACAGACAAAATCTATACAGTTGAGATTAGAAGAGAAACAATTAACTGGGGGGTAATATTTGCAATAAGTTATTCTGATAACTGTCCTATCAAATTTCCAAGATACATAAGGAACTATTTTATATTTATAATGATAATAGCAATGCTCCTATTGATAAATGGTCTAGGGATAAAAATGACAGTTATCCAAGGAACAAACCTATGATATCTGTATCCACAATTATGAAATGGTTCAAGTCACTATTAATTAAAGAAATGCAAATTAAAACAGTTGTGAAGTTCTATTTTACATGTATCCAATTTGCAAAGATCATTCAAAATGGAAAATGGTAAATGCTGGAAAGACTTTAGGAAAAAAGGCATATACTTGTCCTGCTGGGGAAGCTATGAATACATCCAACCATTTTGGAAAGCAATTTGTAATTATACACAAAACTTTTCTGAACAGTTCATGCTCTTTGGCCCAGATATGCCAATGCTAAATCGAAGTCTCGAAAAGATCAAAGAAAAAAGTCCTTTATGTACAAAAATATTTACAACAACTTTTTTTGTGACAACCCACCCCCCCCCAAAAAAAACTAAAAGGATGCCAATCATCTGAGGAAGGGCTGAAAAAAATTGGCATATAAGTGTAATGATGTAAGAAATAAGTGATGTTAATGTAAGTAACTGATGTAAGAAATAAGAAAAAGATGGCTTCATAGAGACAGAGAAAAATATGTATGGAGTGTAGCACCAGAAGAATTGATACTTTAATAGTCATACAATGAAAATCATCAATTGTAAAGACTTGAGAACTCAGACCAATGAAATAATCAGCCGTAATTCTATACTGATGAAGAACACTGCCTACCTTATGACACAGAGGTCATGGCATAATATGCAAAATAAGAAATGCATTTTTGAATGTGAGCAAGTTAGAAATAAGTTTTACTTGGCTATGCTTATGTTATAGAGGGATCTCTCTCTTTCTCTGTCTCTCTGTCTCTGTCTCTCGCTCACACACACAAACACACACACACACACACTTTTGGGCTTTTTTGCTATCTTTTCAGTGTGTGGAGGGAGAAAAATGAATGTTTAATCATTTGAAATTTATTTTTTTTATTTTAAAGGCAAAAGCATTGTGACCTTGTCTTCTATCCCCTCATTCTAGCTGTAACTGTCATCTTTCCTTTATCCCATCTCTCTCTGTGCCATGCACAACTTCTTAATGCTTCCAGACACAATAGGTCATAACCACAGCATCCAAAGCATGGAGAATGGGCGTGTGTGTGATGCACATAAGCGAGTGCGATCCTTCCAACAGCCAGATGTCAGAATTCCATCACTCACCATCTGAAGGCTGATATTTACTAAATGGTGACATGAGTAGTTTCATCTCTGAAACAGGAGGGGCAGCAGGCACTGGAGAGGTTAAGTAAATTGCCTAACATCAGTCCAGGGTGTGTCAGTGATAACCTCCAGAGCAGCACTGGAAAGCACTAAGTTTCAGATCTGTAACTCAGCTCACTTCACTCTTCACTGAGAAGGAAGGCCTCCTGACTCTGGTAGGCTGTACGTTCTTTTATCATCAACTGTCTTTCTTAGCACTGGCTCAGCAAACTCTAGTCATATTAAGTTAGAGATCACCATGGGTCTTAGATCATTAAAAACATAGTCCTGCAATCAAGGTAGTTTGATGTAGTAAGAAAAAGGCAGTGGATTTGGAGTCCAGAGGTTTGATTTCACATGCCAGATCTACATTTACTAATCTGTGTAATTTTAGGTAAGACCTTTAACTTCCCTGGCCCTCCCTTAATAATAAGAGCCAGCTTTTATTAGTGCCTGTATTGTTCCAGGCATTGGGCTAAGCACGTCGCTGTCTCATTTAATCCTCATGAGAACTCCATTATTATCTCCATTTTATTTATAAGGAAACTGATGCAAACAGACATTAATGGACTTACCCAAGGTAACATAGTAACAATTTTAACTCAGGTTTTCCTGACTCCAGGTCCAGGGCGCTATTCACTGCCTCATTTTTCCCCATCCATAAAATTTGAGTGGGTTGGAGTAGATGGTTAAGGACTAAGTTTCCTTCTACTCAATATGTAGCATCCTGTGACCTATGTATTCTATCAACTGAATGTTTGAAATAAGTAACTTGGTTCAATGTATTCACCCGAGGGCCACTAGGTGGTGTAGTGGGTAGAAAATCTTGCCTACAGTCAAGAAGATCTGAGTTCAAAATCAGCTTCAGACACTTACTAGCTGTGTGAGCAGGTCACTGGAGCAATACACTTAACCTTGTTTGACTTAGTTTCCTCATCTGTAAAATAAACTGGCACTTCAGTATCCTTCCCAAGAAAACTCCAAATGGTGTCACAAAGAGTCTGACACAACTAAACAATAGCATTTTTCTGCCTATCGTATGTGAGGCAACCTTGTGCAGT
>JAQQSW010016951.1:0-11560 GCA_028646575.1 Pseudocheirus occidentalis | reverse complement strand
TTTGGCTCACTGAAAGCGCACCCCAGGACCACCACTCAAGACTACGATCCAGATCCAGGCTGCTCAACGCAAGAGCCCTTGGCCCTGATGGATTGCCTCAGCCCCCCTGCTATCTGCAGGCCGAGGGCTCTGAAGCAGCCCAGTGGAGGCCGCTGCTGCTCCATTCCTGCTGCTACAGCCGCCTCCCACTGCTTCCTTGCCCTGGGAGCAGTTTGGCCGGACCCGCTCTTCTCCTCCCAAGTTAGCAAAATCCACTGACCTTTCTCTTAGCCTTTTTTTCTTCTGGCCTGATAAATGTGGTAACTGTGCCTCCAATGCAGCCGATCTGCTCTCCTATAGACGTAGCTCCCCGCCTCATTCCCCAGGGCCTGACCCAGCTGGGGTTTCTGCTGTGGGTCCCAGACTGCTGTGAAGAGCCCCACCTGCTGAGCTGCCTGTAGCAACAGATGTGCTTTCTGTCTTTTGGAGAGTTTTGGAGCTTGAAAATCTGTTCAGAGTCCCATTTTATGAGTTTTTTAGCGTGTTTGTGTGGGAGCTGCGGTGCTTTGCTGCTTCTATGCCGCCATATTGGCTCCGCCCCCCTGGTTTCATATTTCTTAATGTCTTTTTTCACATGATAAAAATCAAGATCTTGTGACTCAAGGGCACTTATAAAAGACACAACCTTGATGAAATTTCTTACTGTCTCATGATATAACGCCTCATTGTATGAGGTATGAAGGAACCTCAAACTTGAATTCTTTCCCCCTAGTCTCCTCCTGTTCCTGCTCAGCTGATGCTGAATGGTGCTTAGTGAAGGTTTTCAAGTAGGTTGACTGGATCTGCCATAGATTTAAATTACTCTCATCTGAGACCTCACTGAAGGAACACAATTCTTTTACTCTTCCACAGTTTATTTTCTATCATACTCCTTATAGTGGCCTTTCCAAATCATCTCTTCTTTCATCAGGCCTCTCATGTTATGCCCTCCATCCAGTCAGTCAGTTAATCAGCAATTATTAAATACCTACTATGTGCCAGTCACTGTCTTAAGTGCTTGGTTTGTAGAGAAAGTCAAAAGACTCACGGAGTTCATAGTCTAGTGGCAACGACAACATGTCAATAGCTATGTACAAATAAGGTATATGTAGTATAAACTGGAAATAATCAAAAGAGGAGAGACTCTAGTGTTGAGGGAAATCAGAGAACGCTTCTTGCAGAATGTGGAATTTTACCTGGGATCTGACAAACCTAGGAAAGCAGGGAGGTAGGGGTGAGGAGGGAGAGTATTTTAGACTTGGGGAAAGCTGGTGGAAATGTCCAGAGTTGGCATATGGAGTTTCTTGTATAAGAAAAGACCTCATACTTCATTAGAAAGATAGAGGCCAACTATCTTTTGTAGTTCAACTGCCAAACTATATTTGAACCTAAGCATTATCATAGATAAATCTATTTTCATAATCACTCTGTTAAGAAAAAATTGGAACATTATTTTCAGTAATTGCCTCCATTGTTGAAAACAGAGCATCTCCAAATTACATGGAATTGAAAGCTTTTAGACCTTGGAGATTTAGAGAGAGGAAACAAAACCAAGTTTAGACAAGAGGATATCGTCATATCACCTTCCTTGCTCCTGGAATTGTCCTGAAAATGCTTTCACTGATTTTATAGAAAATGAACTTACATTGTAATGCTTTTATTCCATTACAAAAAGTTATTTTATCTACCTGTGCATAATAATAAGAGCTGAAATTTATATAAAATGTTATGGTTTGCAAAGCAGTTTACACCCATTGTGTCCTTTGGTCCTCAGAACCATGTGAAGTGGGTGCTGTTATCATCCTTGTTTTGCAGATGCTGACATTGAAGGTCTATGATGGTAAATGAGTTACCAAGAGTCTTGTTTTTACTAAGTTGCTGAGGTGGTCCTGGATCCTAGGTCTTCCTCACTTGAAGCACAGGATCTATCCACTTTGCTTATAAGGATGGTTTAACAAAGTTGGAAAGGCTTAGCCTAGAGGGAAGACTTTGAAAAATATAATAGTGAGCTTCCAGTATTTGGAGGGATGTCATGTGCAAGGGGAAGGGAATGAGTAAGCATTTATGTGGCACCTACTATATGTCATGCACTGTGTTAATAACTTTCTAAATATATCATGTGGAAGTGGGATTTGGCTTATTCTCCTTGGGACACCCCCCACCTCCACTCCAAAAAAAAAAAAGTAAAAATAGAAGCAGTAGATGGATGTTAAAAGAAGCACATTTGAGCCTGATATGTAAAAACTTCTTAACTTTTATTTCTATCCTGAAATGTAATGGGTTGCTTTGGGAAGTAGCAAATTCCTCCTCAACAGAGGTTGGGTTACTACTTGGTAGGTAGATATGTCTGATTCAGATGTAGGGTGGAAACAACCCTTTGTCCTTTTCACATTGTAAATTTTGGAATTCTATGATTTTAATTTTTTTTCTGACATTTGAGTGAAATCTGGAGAGAGAAAGAATGAAAGTTTTAAAGAATTGTGAAACAGGTGAATTTTAGTCCTTTGACTAATTGGCCCTACTTTCTTTCCACCTTCCCTGCATTTTGAGAATGTTCAATTAAAATAAGATGAAAACATATTTAAAACTCTTTAAAGTCATTTGGTATTTCAGTGAATTTGCCTACAACATTATTGGATTCTTAGATTGTTATTAATTTCTATGTCTTTAACCTTCTTGATAGGAGGCGTACAGTGAATTATTTACATTGCTGTTTTATCTAAAAAAGACGAAATGACCTGATGGATTTGTTTCACCTTACCTCCTACCCCTCTTCATATGTTAGGGTAACAGAATGTCAGAACTCAAAAGGACTGTTGGAATTATCTAGTTAACCCATCCATTTTCCTGCTGCGGAGCCTGAGGCTCAGAGAAGGGTCAGTGGCCTGCTAAAGAATATAAATCAATTAGTTGCAGAACTGAGACTGGAACTTAGATTTCCTGATTCTCAACTTTTCATTAAGGCACTGTAAGATTCAAGATTTTGTAGTATCTGAAGGTCATCATTCTGACCATGAGTTATCAGGGTATGATTGTATGTACGTGTATGTGTGTGTATGCACACACATATTTATGAACATATGTGTGTGTACATGTGTGCATACAGGCATGGATATTTTCTTAGGATCTGTGACTTTATTAATGTAAACAGCTCCCAGTTGCACAGTAGATAGAGCGCTGAACCTGGAGTCAAAAAGACTTGAGTCCAAATCAGCTTCATACACTTAATAGCTTATATGACTCTGCACAAGGCACTTGATCCCCCGTCTGTCTCAGTTTCTTTAACTGTAATATGGAGACAATAATAGCACCTACCTTTCAGGGTTGTTATGAGGATGAAATGAGGTAATATTTGTAAAATGCTTAGCACAGACCCCTCATGTAAGTAGGTGCTTAATAAATGCTTGTTTTGTGCCTCCTTCCTCCCCAGGGTGGAAAAGTCTTCTATTGATGTAGCTCAGCAACTTCTCTGCAACCTGTATTCTTTAGTTTGTTGCCAAGGGCACTGGAAGGTTAAATGTATACATAGAACTTGAAACCAGGTTAGGTTTCCTCTAATGTAGATGTAAAATCATTCAGTGTTAGGAAAAAAAAGAATAAAGAATATTAGTGTTTGGCATTACTTTCAAATGTCAAATTATAGAGTTGAAAGAGTCATAATATTAGAATTTGAAAAGACTTAAAATATAGAATATTGACATCCATTTCTAACCTCTCCTCCACTCACACCACTACATTTTACAGATGGAGAACTGAGGCCCAGAGAGATTCAGTGACTTTCACCAAGGCTATACATGTAGTAAATAGCAGAGGTGAGATTCAAACTTATGTCCTCTGACTCCAAATTCAGGGAACTTTACACTGTTCAATTATGTCTTAATGCTAGTTTTCTAATGGTGAAAATCTGATAACATTTTGAATATTAAAATCAAGGGATGCATAAAACAGGAAGACACACTGCCAACAGTATTTGCTTCTATCATGGAGTGAATCAAGCATAGACTCCAGGTTAAAGAAAGATTCTATAAAAATGGTGATGTCCTGAAGATGCTGCTCTTTGCAGATGATATGCTGATTTCATCATGCCCAGAACATTGCAGAGCCTCCTGAATGAGATTTGTAAATCACTGCAAAGAGTTTAGCCTAGTTGTTCACACAGGGAAAAAAAGAAGAATAAAATAAGTGAATGAAGAATGCTTTTTGTTCAGAATATGATATGTAGTAGAATGGAGAATCTATTCCCAATATATTCACCTAATACATACATATAGTTTGAATTAAAACTTTTAAATCTTCTTATACTTTTCTCAACACATATTCTATGAACTAATGACCTTGAACTTCTTCTGTTTCTTGCAGAAGACATTCTGTCACTCAGCTCTGGACATGCGCCCTTTTAGGAGACTTTGCAATATTTTGGGGCTTGAGGTTTCTGATTTATTGCTTAGATGTTGTAGAGACGTGGGACACCTCAGAATTTCATTCTCCATACTCCAAAAGTATTTTCGCTTTTATCAATGTAAATATTCCCCTCCAAAATTGCAGATCACAAGCTGGCGTTCTGTGTTACTCTTATCCATGTCCTTCCTCAAATTTGCCCCAGGAGATCCATCTCATATACTAGGAGTCTGGGTCTTTCTGAAATGAGAAGAATATCATTGAAACCCAAGGGCCGTCTATTAGGGTTTTTTTTTCACTCAATGTGTATCTGCTTTGTCTTCATTCTTGAGCACACATTCCTTTGATGTCATCTTTTATACTGTTTGTCCTTTATAAAATTCCTTGTTTGTAATGTGTTCCGATTGCGCATTACCACCATTCACATCTCCTTTACTTTTGGATTATCCTCAACATTTGGTTTCAAATGGAGACATGAGGAATCATAAATAAAAACCACAGTGGATTGGTGCCAGGTAGTCTTCAGGATGCTAAAATCAATGGGGCTTAGATAAATGAGAAAACCAAACATGGGAATAGAGATTTGGGACAGAATATCAGTACTTGATCAAGAGGTACAGTGTACATAATGGCTGATTGCTGATCATTTGCCTGGCTCATGCTATTTCCCCAAAGCATTCATTTTCTTTGTAGTCACTTCTTATATTGCTTCCCACCCCATTTTACTGATGCGTTAGCATGGTTCAAATAGGGTCCTTTCATTTTTCAGTTGCTGCCTGGTAGAATGATTTCACTGACTCTTCCCTCTCCTGCTTTGTTTGCACAGTATTGGTCAAACGGCTGCTTTTTCCTGCTTGAGATGTTAGCCTTCCCATAACAGCTGCTCCATCATGTATCACATGAAAGATGTGGCTTTCCCCAAACAGCCAAGATCTTCCCCCCCCCCCTTTTTTTTACTGTACCCATCACATAATCACATTCCTGAAGCTGTTTCAGAAAATGTGTCAGATGGGCATTGCTGATGTTTACAGTCTTTCTATCAGATTTTAGACCTGTAAGCAATCAGATGATAACTCCCAAAGGAAAATTGATGTGTGATTAGAGGAATTGCTAAGGTAATAAGTTCTATTGAATTCAGGAAGGAAGAAAGATTAGTGGAAACTGGGTGGTCCGAGAAGACTTCCTGGAAGAGTTGGGCCTTTAGATAGGCCTAGAAGAATGGTTAGAATTTGGCTAATTAGTGAGACTGGAGAAGCACATTTATCAGAGTTACATTACTGAAAAAATTTTAGTTTGTTAAACACTTTCCTCATAAAAATATTAATATTAGAGCTAGAAAGCATGTTAGAAGTTTTTAACAACATCATTAGACATATAAGGAAACTAAGGCAAAGAAAAAGTTAAATGACAGACTCACCTCCTTCAGTGGTGGTAAAGCCGGGATCTGAACCTAGACTTTTAGACCAGTGGTCCATAAATTGTATCATTCCTGCTGTCTAGTTTCCCAAAATTGCTGAAGGTCATGCTGGTTGGACTAATGTATGGTAATGTAGTCATTTTAAACTCCAACCTGCCTTCTTCCTTTTCCCCACCTAAGCACAAAGCAGTTTCATTCACATCTCCCATTTTTCAGCTTTTGGATTTGTACATCTGTTATTGGCTTCCCTGGATTCATTCTCAGGTGCTCTTTAATCTTTTGCTTTTATATTTTTGTATTCCTTTTCTTTGAAAAACTCATCCATTCTCTTAGCCTTTCTTCTCAGCAGTTTCTTTGTGACCTTATTCAGTGCACATGCTTAAAACTCTTTTGGGGTGAGAGACTATTTGCACTGGAGCTCAGAAGACTTCAGGCTTTTTCTCTGGTTTTTCTGTTTCTTCCTATCCCTTCCTTCCCTGGTAATGACTCTATCTCATCTTTCTGTTTTTGTGTATATTGATCTTGTAATTTTTCTGTCATTGGTTCATATTAATTTGAGAGGGTGTTGAAGTAGAGAGAATACTGGACTAGGAATCAGGAGACTTGAGTTCGTGTTACATCCCTGCCAGAAACTCTGCAGCCCTGACTTTTCTGGGCCTCATTTTGCTTATCTATAAAATGTGGGAATTAGATGAAATGACCTATCAGGCCTTTTCCAATTCTAACAGTCTATTCTGAGTTTCTTTGTTTTAAGATGCCTTCTAAGACTGACATCTCATGTTCCTAGGTCCCTTCAAACTTTGTAATCTGTCCAAACATTCTTGTTCTAAGTTTTCATCCTTGTCATTGTGTTTTAAGGGTCAGTGGTCAAAGGCCATTTCTGGCTAAGACATTTCAGGATTCTGTTTTCTATTTATGCCAATGAGTGAACTTTGGACAATACTTGACTGTTTATGCACATTCATAAAGCAATTTTCTCCTCAATTTTTAAATATTCTGTTTTTTTGAAAAAAAAGTACTGAAGATACAAATGAAACTCAGGGGTGAATTACGCATATAGCAACACAGATTAAATAATCAAACTCACATTGACACAGAGAGGTTCATGCATAATTCAGACAGTTAATATTCACTGACTTAATTTATTAGGCAAAGCTGTATTGTCATGGCAAATGAAGCATTGCAATGAATGAGGACTGAACAAGTGTCCAGAATAGTGCTGTTTGTGATAAACTAATTAGACTTTGATTGCTGACTGTAGAAAATAAATGGATCCGTTTTGATTCCAGATTTGAACAATGCAGGTGATCATCCTCTTTGGCTTTCCCTGCCAGTCTAGTTTCACTGGATGGGTTTGAACTGGCATGTAGGATGACACAATGTAGAAGAAAGTATTTGACATTTCTTTGAAAGTTAAAATTATTCTGGTCAGAATCACTTAAGTTTTCTTCCTGAAGTGTTTGTTGTAGATGCTGTTGTTTGCTTGGCATTTTGAAAAATTACTTTAAAGTAGGTATGAGACCATCCTGGCAT
Source organism: Pseudocheirus occidentalis (assembly GCA_028646575.1). Taxonomy (NCBI): domain Eukaryota; kingdom Metazoa; phylum Chordata; class Mammalia; order Diprotodontia; family Pseudocheiridae; genus Pseudocheirus; species Pseudocheirus occidentalis. The sequence continues at coordinate 4,194 of JAQQSW010016951.1, read as the reverse complement.
CTTCATCCCTGCCTCAGTCAGGAATAGGAATCATTTGCACTCCTGAGATTCCTTAATGCTAATGAATACTCCATCAGGAAGTGTCAAACAGAACAAAGGAAAGAGATTATACCCTACATTCTTATCACCTCTGTTCTTTAGTTAAGTAATGCTAACTCTATTACTGTTGAGATTCTGAACTCTGAATTTAGGTAATCTGGGTAACCTCTGCCTTTTTACTTTAATTGACCTATATTATGAGCATTAAATCAGAACTCAGATATCACATTCCATGATCCTTTCTCCTTGATCATTTTAGATGTCCTTCTCTGGACCTTGTTTAGCTGAAACTTTATAGTGATACACTGACCAGACATACGTGTTTATGTGTATACACGCATACATGCTACTGTGTGTATGAGCACACCATGATTTTGTATGGGGTGTAGGGTACTGTTTTCTGATTCATCTTCCAGGTGATGACCCTTGGGATCCTCTACACCATGTGTAAGAAGCTTGGCTATAACTTCTTCAGTGGGTGATCATCCAGCCTTTGCTTATACCTCTCAGTTACAGGAAACTCACTCTCTCGTGACAGCCCATCTCATTGTGGGATAGCCCTTATTCTTAAATTTTTCCTTTAATGCTCAGATTTCTTTATCCCTGTAACTTCTCACCTCGCCCATGCTTCTGTCATCTATAGTCACATAGAATGAGGCTGTCCAACTTCTCCTAACTCCTAGCCATTATCATTTCTCTTTCAGAGAACCCAAAACATATCGCGTAATTTCTGTGCTCTACTTTCAGTGCCCTCCGTTGTGGTTGACATTTTGTTCATCAGTGGGTCAACAAATAGATTCTGTATTAACTTTGAATCCTTATCTTCAGACAATTATCTGTCCTGTGTAGATTTTTTTTTTTTATCACACTCTGATTGATGGTCTCTGTTGTCATCTTTGGCTAATTCAGCAAACATTTATTAAGAGGCACTGTGTTAGGCTCTTGGAATACAAAGAAAAAAAAATGCAATGTTCCCTGCCTTCTAGGAGCTTACTGGAGGTGGGGATGAGGAGAGAGCATTCATGACTGAATGGATCAGGAGAGACTTCACATAGGAGGTGGCTGTCAAGCTGAACCAAGGAAGTGCAGGATATTAAGAAGCAGAGAGGTGAGAAGGAAGGGAAATGGAGCAATTGAAATGGCAACCTACTGGAGAAAATAGGAAGACTTTTACTTGGCATTGGAGTTACAAATACAAAAAATAAACCGGTTCCTACCCTCACAGATCTTACTTTCTAATAGGACTAGATAATGAATATAGAAGAGCACTGGACAGGAAAGGGCAATTTGGTCTGAGAGGTCAGTGTTATTGGTGATTTGAGTTAAAGAGGAGTTGGTTAACCTATCCTTTCTAGAGGCAATACTAGAATTGACTCAGTTATGGTTTCCAGAGTTAGAGGAGTTGGGGAGGATTACAGTAAATAAGGATAATTTAACTCCAGAATGGAGGTTCCAGAACTGAATGAATTAAATATCTTGGGCCATGGTTTCTGGAGGTCTTGTGGTCCAGAGAGTATGGTAGCAGAATTGATTGCAAGAAGTTATCTGAGGAGGATGGCTGAATGAGATGATGGATTTAATCCAGAATTCAGTTCTTAAACATAAGTCTTTTTGTGCTTACAAACAATATGAAATTGAAAAGATTGTAAAAAAGTTTAACAAATATTCTTGTAGTGAGAACACTAAATTTGGTCTCAGGTGCAATGGTTGTGATAGTTTCCAAAATGAGGAGTGAAGCCCAGAGAATTTCTTGGTTTGCAAGAATGCCCACTGTGTCTATCGAAACATTTAAATGTAAAATTCAGTACCACTGAGATTCACAATTTTATCAGTGTGAATATTCTATCCACTATTCTTCTGTGGAAAAGGTGGTCTTATATCTGTGGGGGGAAAAAAATCACCTTTTTTTTTTTTTGCCAGATTGTTGATATCTCCTAGGTTTAAATAAGTTGATCCTCAGATGATGGCATGATGTACAAGCTTATACTCTGATGGATTAACCTTTGAAAACCCAGGTTCACCTCCATGAGATGTCATAGAATGATTTTAGTGAAGGAAATGCTTGCCTTGTGTGAGAGATGACTCAGTGAAGTTTCCTCATTTCTTTTAACTCCCTGTTACATTCCTATCTCTTCTCCTTAGTTGTAAGCCAGTTCAATTGAGCAAGTAACTCATGATTTCCCCAAAATGAAGTAATTTGAAAGAAAACCATACTAGTCCACTTCTGATTGGGCACTTCCAAATTTGGTGAAAGGAAGTACATAATAAAGGATTGAAACTGCTTTGCGCCATTTAGTTAACACTAATGAAAGATTGTGAGCTTGCCTCATCAGCCAATGGTGAGGTAGGACAGGTGTTAGAGGTGGAGTTAGGATCAGGACAAGAAAAGCCAGTGAGTTTCCACATTTTGTATTCCCTGGCAGATGCTATTTGAGTGTCAGGGGCAGTACCCTTTCTCATGAGAAAGAATAAAGACCTTTTCTGATCTCAGACTCAAACTCCAAACTTTTTCATCTCACACACCTGTTTTGAAGAGGTTACTTCCCCAGTGTAAGATATAACTGGTTACTGTAATTGCTCTAATTACTGATTGCTCTAATGTAGTAATAAATACTTCAACATCCAAAGCTAAATGTTTAGGAGGAAACAGGGAAACTGGTTTAGGAGCCAGAGGCAAGAAATAGAGGAAAATTAATATTATCCCAATTTATTATAGTAATTTTGGATTTAGACAGGGTTTCACAGAAGAATCAGCTAGATCAATAACATATAAAATTACAGGCTTTTATTATGGCAGTCTTCACCTCACATAAGATTTTATCTTTGTAACATCTTTTGTATGTGCTTGAAACGTTCTCTCTATTTTGTTCTGACCTCCCTGACTCCATTTAAGTCCCAACTACCTGTGGTAGAAACCTCTGAATTTGATACTCTAGATCTCTTTTCTGTGCATTCATACAATCTAATCCTCATTCTAACAATGTGCTCCTTGTTTCTTATTTTTCAGACCCCTTGTTTTTCAAGATCAGCTCAGGTTCAGTGACCTATGTGAAGCCTTTCCTAATGCCTCTGGGTAATAATATGTGACAGGAGAAAAAGCAGTAGAGGCAGCTGGTAGTGCAGTAAGATCTGGGTTCAAATGTGACTTTAGACATTAGCTGTGTGACTGGGAAAATGATTTAACCTTGTACTTCTCAGGATTATTGTAAGGATAAAGTGAGATATTTGTAAAGCATTTCACAAATCTTAAAATATTATATAGATGCTAGCTATTATTATTTGAAGTTGAAGATCTTGAAATTTAAACTTTCCTTTTCTACTTAGTACTTGTGTGACCTGGCAGAAGTTTCTTAGGCCTCGGTTTCTTGGTCTCTTAAATTAGGGCATTGAATTTGATGACCTCTGAAGTTCCTTTCTCATAACTTGAGATGGTATCCTTAATTTTTCTGATATATAATATTTTTATTCATAGTATATCTATTTTCTTAGTAGAATGGAAGCCTCTTTAAGGTAGGAGCTGCTTTTGTTTTTGTATCTATCATGTCTAGCATGGTACTTTGCACATAGTAGGCTTTGTTGAATTATAATTTTGAATTAAAGACAGGAAATTAAGCAGAAAGTCTAATTTTTTTACGCCATCTTCTGCTTGGGTGTTGTTTGCCTTTCATTCTGGAAGAGGACTATGACATCAAAAAGGTGATGCCATGGCTTGTAAGTGAATTGGATTTAAGTGAGGGAGGGCTGTGCAAAGTCACCAGCCTCACATTTTCCTCCGGAGTCATCTGTGACAAGATGTAATGTGACTTTTTGTCACATTTTTGTAATGTAAAGCCAATCAGCAGTAGATTCCTGAGAGAATGCTACTGTTAAGAGCTTTTAAGATTCGTATTACACAGTATTAGTGAACACTCTGTTTATTCCATTACAAATCTTCATTCAGTACAATGTTCACAGTTTCAACAGTTCACTATATTATATACAATCTTCAGAATAAGGAAAGTCTCTATATTATATCTTATTTCAGAAAGACATAGTATTTAGAACAAGGAACAAAAGAAGAATCAGCTGGTTTCCCTAAGGGAGAAACCAGCTTAACACTTAAAGATTCAATCAATCTAATCAGAGATCCAATCATTCACTTAACAAAGGAATGAC
>JAQQSW010016950.1:0-11560 GCA_028646575.1 Pseudocheirus occidentalis | reverse complement strand
CACGTGGAAAAGCAAAGGCAAAGGAGAGAGGGAGACTTGGCAGGCAAAGATGAGTGTTAAGATAAGGTGGCAAGGGACTCAACAGAAAAGGAGAGTAAACTTTGAATTGGTTCATCAAGGGGTACAGATGGGAGCAGTTACTGGGTGATGATGGTAGAAAGAAAGCTTGAAGGTGGTAATAGGAGCCAGGAGTATTCTGACTTCCACACCATGGGGAATGAAGGCACGAGTGAAAGAATAACCAGTGCTAAAAAGGATGACCAGGGAGGCTATGCCACATCAGGAGGGAAACAGGTGTTGATAAGTAAAATAAGATTGAATGAATGGGTAAAAAAGAGGGGTTTTAAGATGAAAAAAGTTTGTGACCTATGGAGCAGCCATTCTAGAGAGTATGGAGGGGGAGAGCGTGGGTAACTTTAAGGTGGCACATTGAGGAGTTTAGCTGAGGCAGATGGGAATAAGGGAGTGGCCAGTGTGGGACAGAGAACAGGATCTGAACAATGAAGGCCCTAAGGGTTCAGGATTACAGAAATAAGAAGGTATGACAGGGTAGAAGTAAATTAATCATATGAAGAAGGCATTCTGATAGGTTTTCATAGTCCCCAGGGATTCAGTTTCAGGATAGAGTTGGCCCAGTATCTCAGGTAGAGGTGTAAAGCTGGAAGACGAGGAGAGGAATTACTCCCTAAAGATGGAGAGAGGCAAGACAAGCAGTTATAATTGTAGGAATTCTGAAGCAAGGTCAAGTGACTGATTTTGGGAAACTAGGATTCTCCTCTCTTTTCAAGGCAGGCAAGACAACCATATAGAGTTATACAGAACTAGGAATACTAACACAAAGCTAACGTGCCATTTTATTTGATACTTTTGTTTTCTCAAATATTCATTGGAATAGAATTAAATGAGAAAGCTACTCTCCTTGTTCTAACAGACAGGAAAACAAATAATCACAACTAAATAATCTGAGTCTAAGGACTACATAAAATCAAATTTAAATGTACTCACAGTTCAAGGAACCTGCAAAAGATCTCAGGGTTTTTTTTTTTAAATAAACTTTGTGAATGTGCTTCCAGATAACTAACAAGCTGTTGCCTCTAAGCCAGCTATTTCTTATAATCTTGGAATTCTCACAAGGAAACAGATAGTATAATGTGCCAGTATCACTATAGTCTGAGGCCAAAATCACTTTGCTCTGCAGCCAATTTCCTCTCAATACATTTTAGTCAAATTTCTTCAAAATACGCTTGTACCATATTGGTTTTTATGGCAAAACTAAACTAGATTAAAGTTGGATATGGAATATATATACACACATACACATAGAGATATATATGTATGTGTGTGACTATATATACACACAGAGATCTATGTATGTGTGTATATACGTGTGTATACATACGTATAATTGTTCATGAATATCAATAAGCACTCAACTGTATCTATGAATAAAAATGTTCCCACAGAATGGTATATAAAGATTTCATCAAATTTAGGAGGAATAGATAGATATAGATATAGATATAGATATATATAGATATGATGTATGCAAGTATACATATATACATACACACATACATATACACACGTGTGTATACATATATGCACATATGCATATGTGCATATACATATATGCATAAATAGAAAAAGGTTTTTTCCTACAAAACTAATAACCACATGCCTTTAATATACATTTTGTGATTTCTCGTTCTTCAGTGAAATCTGTTATATAGCATTCTGCAGGAAATCTACTCACCATAATTACTATATATTTATAATACAATCAAAATAGACTCAATTCCACCCCAATCAACATTTATTTAGCACCCAATGAACCCAAAACTACACAATGTCCAAGAATGCCTCTGAATTACAAAAACAGGATTCTATTATGCCTGTGTCTGTGTTTATATGTATCTGTGTATGAATAATAAAAAATTATGCTTACTCAAATTATAATGCTTTTGTCAAAATATGCAATTTCTATATATCTACATAATTAATAATATTAAAATTGACATTTATAGAGAGATTTTTAAGCTTTATATATGGCAGGATGCTATGAATGAATAAGCATCAAGTGTTGAATATGTACAAAGCACTGCACTAAGTATTAATGATATAAATAGAAAATATAGGAGAGCACTAGCTCGCAAGTAGCTCATGTTCTAACTATCTGGGGAAGGTAAAATATGTAGGAAGTTAAATCAGATGGAAAGATCCCATGGTCCTTAGGGTACAATAGCATAACAAATAGCATCTTCTTTAATATTATTTCCATTAATAAAATCACCTCCATTGAATGTGCCAAGGACTGTAGTGGTAAAAACTCTTATTTATTTATGAGGTTTTTACAGAAGCTAAGGAGACCAATGATGGCTAAAGCACCTGAGGCAGCTGGTCAGTCATATCTCCTCAAGTATTACTCTGTCAGAAGATGACTGAGCTGGCTATGGAGCCTGTGGTTCAAAGGGTACTATTGTTCCTTGGGGTCTTGGATTCACATGCTCGTCAACTAGTCAGGAACTAGTGGTAGTGCTATATGGGATGGCAGACCTTGTTTTGAAAAAGCACTGATATATGGGATGATGCCTGAAAGGGTTAGAATGAAAGAGGGCATGAAAAGAGAAGGTACTGCTTCCACTAGTTAGTTCACCTGCCATATTAGTGGTAGTTGATCAGAAGTTACTGATGACATACTACCCTAGAAAATGGTGGTGGAGTCAGGTTGTAAGTATGGTTGGTTAGTCTGAGGACACTGGTGTTCCCAGGGTTCTTGGGCCAAGTTGCCCATAGGTGGCAGCTGATCTGCAGTTGGTGTTGGTGGTAGCTAGGATGACTGGCCCTTTCTCCACAAAGGTTGTGACATCATTTTCTTCATCTCTGACTCATATAATAAAGAACTTAAATGAAAAAGTTAACCAGCAATTAATAAGTGTTTACTATATGCCATGCACAGTACTAGGGAAGACAATACACAAAAGTGAGTTAAAAAGCAAGACAGAAGCAAGAGAAGTTACCCATGTGGGCACATGGAGCAGATTAAAGAATAGGAATTGCTCCAGAAGAGGAATAAAAGAGTGAACATATGGGGCTGGTAGGAGCACAGAATGGAGGCTCCAACTAATCACAGGAGGAGGCAGCAGAGGTGAAGAGATCTTTCAGGGTGAGAAGTCCACAAAGTGGGAAGCAACTTCCAGGATGAGAAGGCTTCTATAGTATGGAGAAGTCTAAGTGGGAGGAGGGGAAGAAGAGGTGGGGAAAGATGAAGGAGTGGAAAAAAATAGGGAGAAAGGAGAAGTAGGGAAAATGAAGAATTTAAATGATATTTCCAGGACTACTGCCCATCAAGACAATGGAGTTCAAAAAATAAAGAGATATTTGGGAAGTGAACAGTCAGTTAAAAAGACAGTAGGCAAACTAAAGATCAAAGTTCACTTCATAAAATACTGGGTAAGAAGGGAAAGAGGCACTTCACAACAAGTACTAGAGGGAAAATTTTTAACCAAGGGATATATACAATCATAAAAGAGATAATAAGTAATTTTGACAATGTAAATTATAAAATTCTTGCATGAATAAAATCAATACATATAAAGGTAAAAAGGAAAACTGGGGGGGAGAAAATCTTTGCATGAAATATCTGACAAAATTCTGAAATGCAAGATTTACAGGAAATTAACACAAATGTTTAAGATTAAGAGGCATTCTACACCAAATGGTATTCTGTCCATTTTAAAAAGAATGAACCTGGAAGGTTGGTCTAAACTAGATGAACTATTAAATGTGGTGCATTCTAGCACTAAATCCATTATGCTATGAACAACCATAACAAAGACTGAACCAAAATACTAATTTAAAAAAAAAAAAGAAACGCAAGGGAGAGAGATATTGAGAGAAATTTTATTGGTTAAAAAAAGGATATGAATACAAAATTTATTTTAAAAAGACAAAGTGTTCTGCAAATTTTAAGTTTCCATTTAAATATTAGCGATTAGTCAATAGCCTGTTTCAAACTATTTCTATCAAATGACTGAAATAAGTATCCTAAAGGATCTAAATAAAAGCAAAAGAATGGCAATTTTTATTAAAGTTACTGTTTATAATTTACATTCAGTGGCCCATGTGGAAAGGATTCCTGCTCATGTACTAAGTGAACCTCTGAAGTCCTCTCAAGTTTCAAGATTATGTGAATTCTATATTTCCTACTTTTTACTTTTTGAGACTGGTCTTGTCCTCAACTGATACAATAAAGGGAAATTATGGTGTTTGTTTTTAATATCATTGCTACACACAGAGTAACATAAGCATAGAATGGAAAAGTAACATGGAGGTCACTTATTACAAATTTCTATGGTCTTTTAAGAAATGTTTCCCTCAATTACCCATAACAAGTAGCCATCTAGCATATCCATGTAGTGTTCATGGAGAAAATTCATTCATAGGATGACACGGGATGACAGGTCACAGATTTAGAATGTTATGGGATGATGAAAGGTTATCTAGTCTAACCACTTCATTTCACAGATGAAGAAACAGGTTCAGAAAGGAAGTGACTTTCCCATGGTCAAACAACTATAAAGACGTGGACTTTGAACCCAGTTCTTCTTAACTCCAGGTATAGCACTTTATCTACTATAATATTGTCTCTTAACACTTTCTCATTTTAGGAAACAGCCATAAATTTCTAAAAGAAGTTTAATGTTTTGCATGGTGTAATTTGATGTATCTTACCATCCTAACAACTTGAATCTATTTTGTAAAAGAAAGAGATGCATGATTTTGGAAAGTAGTATCTACCCAAGTCAGAATTAAATCAAGACTGCAACTATGAATTACAAAGGATTTCATTGGATGATGTTAAGGTGGAATTGGCAATTTCCTCATAGGCTTATTTATGGGTTTAAAAATCTTGGCTCTTCAAGGCTTCTGTGGAGGCTGTTCTTTGGCATACAATATCAGCCGGATGCAGAGAATTTCACTGAAACTGTTTTTTTTTTTTTTTGAAGCTAAGGTTTTCTGCTTTTCAAAATGTTAGAAAAAACATACACTGGAATTGGGTTCAAAATTTGTAATAGTATTTTGCTTTTTAATGTGCTCAAACCTGTAGGCATCCAAATTCTATAACAAAATAAGTTGAAATTTTTTTTAAACCTTCAACCAGTAATATAACATCACTATATAAGCCTAAACAAAACCCTAACAATCAACACAAACCTCTCAAAATTAAGAAGTTAAATCAAAGGATTTATCAGAAGAACAATGAAAAGACACGCTTTTTACTAATTTTACTTAAACTGCATCATCCCTGTACAATTAATTCCAGAAAGCTCAATGTAAGAACAGAGTTTACAACAGTTGCCACCTGGGTTAATCTTTTCCTTTAGCTACTTTCCCCAATAGCCTCTCAGAATCATGATCTAGCTACCATCATCACACAAAAGGTGATCAAGACTGGAATGGAAGGAGATAGACAGGGAAAAGATCCCTAGAGAGGTAAAAGCAGGAACTGTCAACACTAATGATCTCTGGAGACAATGGAATTTCTGTCTTCCTTAAGTTAATTTGCTTAAATGGGTTGGGCCCATCCATGAGGCAGTTACAATAATATATGAAGTCCTGAGGTACAAGCTCTGGTTAAAATTACACAGGTTACTTCTCGATGCACCAAGTACAAAGTCTGTCAAACTTTCTTGCCAGACCAAAGTGGACAGATAGGCAGCATCTGCTTGGTCTTCTGCAAAGACAATGATCAGCTAGGTGACACAATGGAGAAAGCACTTGGCTTGGAATCAAAAAGACTGAATCAAAAAGACTGATCTTCGTAAGTTCAAATCCAGCCTTAGACATTTATTAGTTGTGTGACCCTGGACAAGTCACTTACTCTTGCTTGCCTCATTTCCTCATCTGTAGAATAAGCTGGAGAAGGAAATCACTCCAATATCTTTGCCAAGAAAACCCTAAATGGAGTCACAAAGAGTCAAGACATCACTGAAACAACTAAACAACAACAGCCCCGTAAGATGTCAGGACTACCATACTCTATATATCTAAAACTTGCTGGGAGAATGTAACATTGACAATTCACTGGATCCACATGCTGCTAAGCTGTGGACAAACCCATAACCTTTAAAAACTATGTCACATGATGCAGTTTGATAGCATTTTACACAGTAGAACTTGCAAAATTGGATTCAACCCTCTCAAACCTTGCCACTGCTTTATCAACTAAGTTTACAAAGCAAAACTGTTGTGTCTCAGGGAATAGGGAGGCCTAAGGAGAGGGAGAGAGACAGAAACAGGAGAATGGCCAATCAGTGGAGCATCAGAACACATGCTGTATTTATTCACCTTCTACATAGATGTGGTTCATGGAGCCCCAAAACAATTACAACGGTAACACGAAAGGTCACTGATCAAAAATCATAACATATAGTAACGAAAAAGTTTGAAATATTGCAAGAGTTGCCAAAATGTGATATAAAGACACAATGTGACCATACACTATTGGAAAAAATGGCAGTGATAGATTTGTTCAACACAGCGTTGCCAGAAACATTCCTTTTCTTGTTAAAAAACAAAACAAAAAAACAAAATATGCAAAGCACAATAAAGAAAAGTGCAATAAAACAATGTATACATATATGTATTATACATATGTATATCTCTTCCTTTTGTGGCTAAACTCCTTAAGAAACACATATAGAGTGTTTTTAATGACTTACCCAAGAACAAAACCTTTTTCTCCAACTTCTTTGTTTCATGAATCTTTGCTCCTTTCCATCCCCATCCACTCAGAAGGTAGCAAAGGTATGTAAGTGTATATGTATATTGCTCTCTCTCTTTTCCTGTATCTCTGCATATCTGTGTGTTTACACACACATACATATAGATATATACACGTGTATATATTACATAACATGTGCATACACATACGTATATGTACATGTATGTGTGTACAAAATACCTTACCTGTTAAAGTAATTGATGACATTAAAAAATTAAGACTCCTAATTTGGGTTTATCAGTCAGAAGTCTCTACTCGCCTCCAATCTAATCTCTAAACTACTACCAAATTAGTCTGCTAAAGATTCAACTGTCAGTCACACTAACAATATCCCCTTGTTTACAGAGAAAAGTCTAAAATTATATGATGCCTTCAAGGTCTTCTATGATCTAGCTCCAAAAGTTTACTTCTAATTTTATCTCTCACTATTCTATTTCAAAACCTCTGTTCCAATAAAACTGATTTATTCACAGTGCTCCAAATACATCTCATGCTTCCATAACTCTGCTTATGGGTCAATCTCCAAACCTGAATGGACCCTAATTTCTGCTTATAGAAATCCAAATCTTTTAAAGCAGAACCCACAAAAGTAGAGGGTGAAATAATTTTCCAGTCAAAGATAACTTAGGTCAACTGGAAGAGTCTGCTGCACCTGTGTGAGAGTGAAGTACAGTCTAGCACAAGCTGACACCAGCACAACCCTGGGCAAAACAAACAAAGAGTGAATCCTGGGAGTCACTAAATCAGCACTGGCAGAAGCTGTTTCCAGAGCTCTCAGCCCACAGACAGCAAGGTCAAACAACTAGTGTAAAGGAGATTACAGGGGTCTCTTTACTAGCTTTACGGCAGGACTCTGGTGCTTTGCCCATATTCAGATGTGGGTGGCAGTCCTGAGACGAGGAGGAACACACACACCAGAGCTTGCAACTACAGTGGAGAGGGCACCTTTGTCACAGTTCCAGGGCATAAAAAAAAATCAACTTTCAAAATATCAAGGAAAACTGTTCTTATACTCTAGAACCAGAGGGGAAACTGGAAATTTAAAGAATCCACCCATTACCTCCTGAAAGAGATCCCAAAATAAAAACTCCCAGAAATATCATAGCCAAATTTCTGAGCTCCCAGGTCAAGGAGAAAATATTGCAAGCAGCCAGAAAGAAGCAATTAAGTATCGTCAAGGCATAGTCAATATAACATAAGATTTAACAGCTTCTACATTCAGTGATAGAAGGGCTTAGAATATAATAGTCCAGAGGGCAAAGGACCTAGGATTAAAACTAAGAATTACTTACCCAGGAAAACTAAATATAATCCTTCAGAAGGAAAAACTGGACATTCAATGAAATAGAGGACTTTCAAACATCCTTGAAGAACAGACCAAGGATGAATAGAAAATTTGACTGTCAAATACAAGACTCAAGAAAAGCATAAAAAGGTAAACAGGAAAGGGAAATCATAAGTGACATAGTAAAGTTAAACTATTTACATTACTACATGGGAAGATGATACTTGTAATTCATAAAAAATTTTTTCATTATTAGGGCAGTCAGAAGCAGTATATATAAAGAGAAGGCACAGATATGACTTGAATATGAAGGGATGATACCTAAAAAATAAAATTAAGGAATAAGACTGAGTTTCATCAGTAAAATTTACCTTTTTTTGAATTTCAGTGTTTCAGGTTTTTTTTTTTGTATTGGCTCACCCAAGACAAGTGTTTTGTCTTCATATCAAAGGTCAGCAATTGTCTCTTTCTTGTTCTTATCATTATCCTTTCAACTTTATGAATTCTACTCTACACAGGAAAACACTCCCTAACAACCCCTCCAGCTGCCAAATACCTATGAAGATCTTTGCCACATTTCTAACAAAAGCCCACTTCTTTTGTATTTTGATAAAAACTGATCCTATTTCACTGTTGGCTTTAATAATACTTAAAACATTTGATATTCCAAACCAAAACTTCTTCAATCTCTCAGACTCATCAAACTGTTCTTTTTAGAAAATACAAATCTGTGCATTTCCTTGGAGTAATATAGACACTTTAAAACTACAAAATTTGAAATAGGACAAAAAAAGTGGATGGCACAAAATCCCATTCTCAACTGACAAAAAACTAACTAGAGATGAGGGAACCAGCTCAATCTAGTTTAATCTGCTCAAGTTCACAAAATTCTTAATCAGTTTAATATCAAAAGAAACATACATGAAACCATATCAAAAGTACGATATGTCCAATGTAATTCATATGTCACATGGAAAGTACAACACAACAAAACACACCCTGGATCAAGCAAGAAAGAGAAAGACTGTTCAAGCTTAATGTAAGGAAAAGCAGAATAATTACATCAAGGGAGGTGATGAAAACTCTAACCTCTCAGCAAAAACGGATATTAACAGCTCAAATGCCTCTTATTGATGCATAAACTTGATAAAAGGCATTTTATCTACTTCCTTGAAGGCATAAAGATGAAACCACCTTTCTTGAGGTTTCACACATCCATTAACAAAGAACTAGGATCCTTATCACTTCTTCAGTTATAATTCAATTACACATTTATAGACTTTTCACAAAGAATTCACAATTTCTATCACATACCAGGAAATATATGCACTATACAGATAAGAGTTTAAGGAGCACATTATTATCAATTTGGTGATTACTGAAAAAGCTACCCAAAAGCACTATAACATTATTTTGTTTCATTATTAGTATAAAGTCTTAAACCTAGTTCCAAATCTATGATTTATTCATATACTGCAAATAAATAAAAAAAAAAAAACAAGCATGTTCCCCCAGGAATAAATTCATGACCAGGAAACTCAACATCATGGAAACCACTTGAGCTTTATTATTCACATCTCATTAGCATTCTAAGTTGCTTCTGCCTTTTTGACTAGAGGACTGGAGAATAGAATAAATAATATCTCCTATTATGCTCCCTTCATACAGGATTCAAAACACCAGTCATCTCTTAATTTACCACCAGTTGCTCTGCTTGATTTCAACTCCATCAATTCAATTCTATAAACATATATTAAGCACCTACCATGTGCCAGGCACTGAGCCAAGTGTTCGGTATATAAATAAGTAAAAGAAAGACAGTCCCTGCCCTCAAGGAACTTACAATCTAATGGGGGAAGATGACACACAAAAGGAAGCTGAAAAGCGGCAGAGAGGAAACCACCAGACAGTACCCTATGAAAGGCCATGATAGTCTGTGGAGTTCAAATCAAGCAGACCAGCTGATAGAAAATGGAGAGATATCTGGAAAGTTCTGAGCTGTCCATAAATGAAAGCTTTGGAAGAAGTATATTGCTCCACACTCCAGGCTTCCAATCAGAGGAGACTGGGAAGATGAAAAGTGAAGATTATCAAAAACTGAGTCAATCACCATAACAATGAGATTTCAGGTTATCAGTTTATTCTGGGGATGGGAGTGAAAGGAAGGTATTCCAGAGTTGAAAGCCAGAAGAACAACTGATAAAAAATAGAAACCCCATCATAATCATCTTCATCAGGCCCACTCTGGAAAACTCATAACCAAGAAATAGATCATCATGGAGAATGCTCAGCTTTTGCTACTTCATCAATACCTTTAGGTGCTCCTACCTCCCTGAGTGGAAGGAGCAAAAAACTCCTCCCATAGTTTCCCTTTATAGATACCTCAAAATCCAAGCCTCTTAATTTCCCATGAGCTGCTGTTTGGTTTCAATAACACTATCATCATGCCCCACACACCAAGTATTCACTTGCACTCTCCTAGACATGCTTTTCAGGTTCCTTTTATATACTATCTTTCTCCATTAGGTTATAAGCTTCCTGAGGACAGAGACTACCTTTCTTTTTCCTATTTCTATCCTTGGTGGCAAGCATACTGCCTCTCATATAGGAGATAATTAATAAATGTCTATAGCTTTAAATGAAGTACGTTAAGAAGACTAGAGTAGACTTCATGTCAACACGGAAAAGTTTTTTATTAAAAACATACCAGGGGCAGAGCCAAGATGGCGGCATAGAAGCAGCAAGGCTCTGCAGCTCCTACATAACGACCCTAAACACCCATAAAATATGACGCCAGGCAAAGTCTAGGACTCTCAGACTCACAAAAATACAGAAAACACATCTCTTGCAGAAGGCAGCTCAGCATCAGGGGCTCATCATGGCGGGCTGGGAGCTGAGGCTGGCCCAGCCTGAAGTCAAGACCTCAACCAGGCCCGGGGCGGTGGGAAGGAGCTGAGGTGAGCCGAGCAGCGCTTGGCTTCTGTAGAGAAGATCTACAGCCTCCAGCACCTCCACATCTACCAAGGCATGAAGAACAGGGATTGGAGAGGGGCAGGTGCAGGCCGGCAGGCCAACCAGCCAACCCCAAAACCGAAAAGTGGCCAGGCCAAGCCCCAGGGCAGCCAGGAGGAGCCGAACCTCCCAAGCTGCAGCTTGAGTCTACTCCAGAGTAGATCTAAAGCACCTGAAGGGATCTTCACATCCAGCAAATCTGATTAGAGACATTCAGTGAAAGTGAAACTTCGAAGCTTAATTTGGGGGAGGAAAAGCAGCTCAGCCAATCTGCCCCCAGGGCAAGGAAGCAGTGGGGAAAGGGCAGGAACTGCTGTCACCTGCGGCAGCCCCCACTGGGCTGCTTCAGAGCCCCTGGCCTGCAGACTCCACAGAGGGGCTGAATCGATTGATCAGGGCCAAGTGCTCTTGCATTGAGCAGCCTGGATCTGGATCATGGTCTTGGGTGGTGGTCCTGGAGTGCGCTTTCAGCAAGCCAA
>JAQQSW010016949.1:0-11561 GCA_028646575.1 Pseudocheirus occidentalis | reverse complement strand
GGAGGGAGGGAGAGAGCGCTGTGTTTTAGTTTGGGATAAAAACAATAGCATTTCAATTCCAAAGAGAATCTAAAAGGGCTAAATAAATATGAAATATTGATCAAATTTCCTCCTGTTCTCTTGACCCTACTTTACTCATGCCAAATTTGCAAAAAGAAAATCTCAGAGGAGGTGGGAATGCATTTTCTTCTCTAAGTCTCAACAGTCCAAAGAGAAAGACAGATGGGATCAATTGGAGAGATTTTAAGTCAGTCTCAGCCTCTGGTGGGGGCTGAGCTGTCGTCCTGCCACCAGCACAGGCTGCCACTAAATCTCTGGTTTTGTTTGACTTGGCTTTTTGCGGTCTTGTTTAGTCTGCCTAACTCAGAGATTATCCTCTTGTTTTTATCACAGGCCATTAGTATATTAATAATCCTCACTTGGTTACATACCGCCAACTTAATCTTCAGTCGGTAAAACAAACAGAAGCTTCTTTCCCATTGTAAATGAAAGTCAGCCTGGAGAGAAAGCCCAGAATAGTGAGGGAGCAGCGGTGTACCTGAGGAGGCAGCCACGCGTCAGAACTCGAATGCTTTCATGGGAATTAGTAGGTTCCTAATGATTTCATGCAGAGTTCTTAGCTCTGTTCATGGGCTCGGTTTTTTATTCTGTTACATAGGAGCTCCTGTACTTTAGTGGATCTGGGATCTCATTATCATTATTCCCTCCAAAGGTGAGAACAATAATCTACCCATTCCTTCTCCCCAGTGTGTTCACCTTCTCCCCTAAAGCCTCCATAGGGTCTTCCCCGAGGACTGATAGCAGCAAATGTTAAGAATCCTATGGTTTAAAAATAATCTGTAAATGACTAATGGCATAGTGGATAGAGGACCAGACTTGGAGTCAGGGTCCAGATCTTGCTCCAGCTGTGCGACCCTGAGAAATTCTCATTTTCCTTATCCGGAGAACACGGTCAATAATAGTATTACTTTGCACAGTTGTTGTGAGGATCAGATGAGATTATTTATGTAAAATATTTTGCCAACCTTAAAGTGCTATATAAATGTCAGCTATGGTTATTATTAGCTATTGATATTCTAGAATATGATATCTTTGCCTAATAAACAATGAATTGTTATGCTGATGGAAGAAAGCACTTGACATTGAAGGAATTCAAAGCATTAAGGGCTTAAGTTGTATGAAATATTATAATGAACACCAGGGTTACAAACACAAAACATTCCTTGCCATCCAGGACCTTACACTCTCATTGAGGAAGGCTACACAGTTAAGGGAGTGACGGCCAGGGAAGGTTGTTTTGGTTTGAGAAATCACAGGGATTTCTCACAGTCCAGACATGGGGGGGGGGAATTGACGAGCCCCTTCCAGAAGCAATAACAACGTTGTCTTGTTTATTGTTCCCAACGTAAGAAGAAGAAAGCAGGGGGAAGGGAAAGAGGTGTATGTGCAGCTGATGGAAAGGATATAACTGGGTGAATTATTGGATGTGATATAAATAAAGTGCGGTCTGAGAATTTGTACTGGCTGATTCACTGATCCAGACAGTATGACCCCAAGGCAGATGTTCCAAAGCTGAATGGATTAAGTAACCCGGGGCATGATCTCTGGAGGTCCGGTAGTCCAGAGAGAACAGTAGCAGGACATATACACACATGCATGCACACACACATACATATACACAATATACATGTATGTATATACACACATGTGTATATATGAATATGTGTGCATATGCATGTGTCTATGTGTATGTATGTATATATACGTTTTAAGAACTGAAAATAAATATTGCATTGGGATCACTGGGGAGGTGCACGGCATGTGTGAGCAGACAGCAACAAAAAAGAAATGAGAAACTTCAAAGAACAGGAGCAAAAGATTCTTAGAGATGTGTGATAAGAAGAGAAGATAGGATGGTCACATGATGTGGGTGAGGCCCACCTGAGTCATCCACTGGTACCCTCAAGATGTTAGGAGAACGGGAGAAAGCAGGTGGCACAGTACATAGAACACTGGGGAGTCAGGAGGACCTGAGTTCAGATCCAGCCTCAGATATTTACTAGCTGTGTGACCCTGGGCAAGTCACTTAACCTGATTGTCTCAAAAAACAATCAGGAAAAACATCAGCATAATTAGGGTTGACACAGGTGGAAAGTGTAGTCTCAGGAGATGATGGAGTGCCCTTTATCAGAGGTCTTCAAGCAAAGGTGGAGTTTATTATGCTAGGTTTAATATATCATAGCAGGAATTCATTTGGGGTATGCATGGACTAGAAGGCTCCTAAGATCTGTGCCAGAGCTAAAATTCTGTGATGCTCTGAAGCTCAGAGACATTTAGTAACTTCTTCAGCAAATGTCTGACGCAGGATTTCACTCTTCCCCCAAACCTTCTTGGCTCCTATGATCCAAATTATTAAGGGAATAATGTTAATATTATCGGGGGAAATCCTAAAATGGATATAATAATAATCCATTATTATAAATTATCATAATATTATAAACAATAATAATAAAATTAATATTGGGATCATAGGATTTCCCCCAAACCTCTCAGGAAGCTTTCCTCCTTCCAAAAATAGCCACTTGAATAATGAATAATAAAAGATGACCTATGACTATTTTTTAATATTAGTCATTGTTGCACTTTTCAAATAGGTGCTCTTTCATGAAGAGTTGTTTAGGAGAGGAAAGGATACTACTGGTCATTAAGTGTCTGTGAATCCTATGCTTAGCCATCAGAATAGGAGAATAGGTCAATGCTAGTAGAGCCTGATTTGGGGAGAGGCCCAAGAGTTATATAATGCTATGCTATTATGCAAAAAGGATACAGTTAATTAAATCCAGGATGCGGATTAAGGCTAGATGAGCAGAGACCAGTCAGAGACTTGCAGTGCAGGAGTTCACTTGGAAGATTTTATGATTCTTAGAATGAGAAGATAGCTTAGGGGCCATTGAGACATTTGATTTCTGACAAATGGCCCCCTTTTATCCTGTAGCTACTGAATGATGCTTCTACTTAGAACTCTCTGGTAACAGGGAAATCGCTATCTTGCAAATGTAGCCAGTACTATAGGGCCACCGTGACAGTGAACAGGTCTAACGTGGAAATGGGGAGAAATTTTCAGGCTTCTGTAACAATCCTGCTATTAAGGGACAAAGGATTTCTTAATCAAAGAAATGATGGAATATCCATCATTAGATTTCCTTAAGCAATTCTGGAGTGAAATGTGAATTTTTTTACTTTCTTGTTTGGCTAAATCTCCAATATCCAGCCTCATTCTTCTCTCTCTTGAATTTTGGAGAATCAGCCTAAACACCAGCATTAAGCATTTTACTAATCCTAGCTCTGCCCCTGAGCCTGGGGAAAGTTGTTCACCCTGCCAGTAATGTGGAGATAATAACACCTTCTTAGCTCACTAGACTGCTGCAGGGATTAACTAATTAGTGGTTATTACTGAGTTTTATGAATGCTAAATGGTATTATCACTTTTAAAACTACTTCCCCTCTTGTATTTTCTATTCTAGGCTACTTCTTCTGAGAATTTCTGGGGCACAGCTATGATGGCCAATCGGAGGACCAGGTTTCAGATGTACTGGGAATGGAGGATCACTAAAACACACCCTCGCTCAAAACTATCTCCCCTAGTGGCATCTATGGTGCTGAAAGTTCTGCTATTAGAAATACACCTTTACGAGAGAGACTACATTAACTCTCAAGCATTCAAGCCCTATTGCAGAGAGCTAGACTCTGATAGGCTGACCATGTCATCCAAATGCCAAACGTGTTTGCCCGAAAGATTTCAGGAATGAAGGACTAACAATAACAATTTGAAAGAGAACTCACACAAGGCAAATGCTTACACAAAACTCAGAAGTGCTACAAGGACTCTCACAAGTTCTCTCTAATTATGTGGCATGGGAGACAATGGCACAAGACTGCCCAGTATAGCACACCTGCACCAAAGAAGGTGCTATGCCCTACGAGCCAAGCAGAATTTCAGTATCTCAAAAGAAATGTGAGACTTACAAATTTAGAAACATCTGCATTCCAAATGTTTGCATCCACTATTTGTGCCTAGCCTGTGGTAGACCCTTCCAAGCTTGTATTGTTCTGATCAACTACAGTTGGACACATTGTACATTGACTCCAACATACTGATGTCATTTTGGCCCATTTCAAGTATGAAGGACAACAACTAACATTAACTTTATAGCATTGACTACTTTGGTAGATTCTGTGTTACATATATGATCCATGTTGGGGTGGGACAAAAGGAGGGCTAAATTTTGATAGATGTAAGGGAATCAGTCTGAAGAATAGATGTCACCAGGGAGGATAGACTTCTGGGAGATACCACAGTTGGGGATCAGGTCCTGGGCAAGCATTGGAGAGTGTGGGAGCACTAAACATCTGAGGATAGTGGAAGTGAAAGCAAGGATTAAAGGGACAAAGTTCCTGGTGGAATACTTTTCCTACTTCCCAATTTGTTCTGGTTAATCACAGCAATTGATAATGCCTTCCTTCCACCTTGCCTAACCTTTAGTATATAACTTATGCCTGAGATTGGCTAGATAGGTCATTGACGATGAGTCCTCCAGCCTGGGGCAAGGTGGTGGGGAAGGGGGCACATTCCATTAACTCTGATGGAGAATAGTCACAGTAGAGGGACAGGGCCTAACACAGTGTGCCTTACACACAACAGGCTCTTAGTAACTGATAAATTGAATTAAAAGTGTTAGCCACGGATCTCTTGTTTCTGCCAAGAGAAAGGATAGAGAAATGTAAAGAGGGAAAAGGGGAGACAGAAAAATAGAGACAAGAGAAAGGAGAGATAAGGTGAGGGAGAGGAAGAGGAGGAAGACGTAGAGAAAGGACTGAAGGACAGAGGAGAGGAGAAAAGGAGGAGAGAGCAGAAAGGCAGGGGTGTTCTGGTAAGTGTTTAATAATCAGCTATCTGAAAAAGTACATGCAAGACACTTCTAAATTTAATCTGCATTAAGTGTTTCATCACTTTCTTGAGGCTAGACAATTAACAAAACATTACATTAAGCCCTGATTTGTAGCTTTTACCAATTTGTGAAAATTTAACAACGGATCTGAGAGCTGGCTCCACCCTGGGAGGGCCTGCATGACTTTGAGAACAAAAGCAGGAGAGGTCAGGAACCAGGAGGGGAACGCAGAGGAAGAGTGGATGGGGCTTGTACATTCACAGGCTGTCACTGAGACATCACTGAGTCCAAACCTTTTATTTTTACAATGAGGAAACTGAAGACCAGAGGGAAGGGACTTGTTCAAGGTCACTCCCTAGGAAATGTCAGATCCAGGACTCCAAACCAGGTTATTTCAGGGGACCTCATAGATCAGCGAGTATTTGATGGGAACTAATATTGTTCAGCACCATGTTTAATAGAGGACATCAGAGAAAAGAAGAAGGGACAGGAAAGAGCAATTAAGTTTTAACTTTTCTGGACCAAGAGGAAACGTTTCTCTCTCTTCTTCCCTCCCTACACAAGTCATCTGCAAATGCTTAGGACATAGCTATACATAGCTATAGCAAGATTATAATTTGATACTGCCTGCAAAGTCAGCTTTCTGACCGCTATGCCAAGACCTGGGTGGGTTCAAGTCTTGTCCTTGATTCAAACTTGCTGTGGCTCCCCAGCAAGTCACTCAACCTCGTAATGCCCAGGTAGCTAAGATCTATGTTGCAGAAAAAGTGTTGATCTGCATTGGTAGAGGGATTTTCCTCACCTGGGAATTCCCTATACCAATGAAATCACAGCTCCAGTCCCCATCACTGTTCCTATAATTTTAACTGTTGGACTTACCACCAGATTGAAGTCCGAAGGCCCAAACTTCATGCTTCTAATCACATCACTAAGTTCTGACTGAATGACAATTCAACTTATAGGACCCTACATTTAGAGGAAGCACCTAATCCAGTTCCCAAGAGACATTACGTGGTTTCTTCCACATCACACAGATGGTGGCAGAGATAGGATGAGAATTGGGGGCTTTCTCTGTTTCATCTAATAGCAAAGGTGATTTCAGCTAGTGGCACAGTAGACAGATTGCTGGGCCTGGAGTCAGGAAGACCTGAGTTCAAATCTGTACTCAGACACTTACTGGTTGCATGAGTGTCTGCAAGCCACGTAATCTCTGTTTGCCTCAGTTTCCCCAAATGTAAGATGAAGATCATTATAGCATCTATCTTTCAGGGTTGTAAGTCTCAAATAAGATGATATTTGTAAAAAGTACTTAGCTCAGTGCATGGCATGTATAAATGCTTATCCCCTTTCCTCCCCTAAGCTTCTAATCTCATAAGAAATTCTCTTCTGAGTAGCTGAGGTCTCTACTGTGGTAGAAGTCCCCCTAATGTGGTTAAAGATCATCTTGGAGGGGTACTTCTGACTGGCTTTTACCTATAGATAACTGAGCCAATGGATGTAAAATCATCTGGAAATGAACCTGAACGCTGCTCCCCCTTAATTTCTAAACACTGAAGCAGAGAACGGTTAAGGGAACTGGGAGCAAGGCAGGAAAGGTTCCAAGATTCCCTGCTGTGAGCACAGGACAGCTCTCAAATAATCATGTCGGTGCAGCCTGAGCAACTCTTCCCTTCCAGACACAGCTTCCAAATTCTCCTGATACCAGACCAGCAGTGACCAAGAAGCACTCTGCTGCTGTCTGATGGTGTGAAATTCTCCAGTAATAAGATGTCTGTCTGGTTCTACCTTTTCTTTCCTGTACAAAGAGTGATTCACCTAAAGTCATCATCACATTCAGAATTTAGGATTATTTGAATTTCCTTCTTTGCCACCTTTTCGTTTTCCCACGAACAACACCTTTATATTTTTCATTTTAGTGTAAGCATCAGAGTTGCACAAATAATTCCAATGACTCATGCTCTGATCTTATTTTTTACTTTCTTTTTAATTTGTGGAATAAAACAAGCATTTCCATAATACACAATAAAAAAGACAATTGTACATGAAACTACAAATCTACTATGCACAACTTGCTATTCCTTTCAAATATACAACAAAATTATCATGTATTATTTTTTCTATGTTCTAGTCTTATATAGCCACTCCCTCAGCTGGGTTTTCTTTCTTTTTCTTTGCTAAACCCTATGTATTAATCCCATCCCTTTGTCTTATTAAACTCATACTGTATATATGCATATATATATGTATAAACATATACTGTCTGTATATATTTGTTGCTTTTCAATTATTCCAGTTGCGTCCAACTTTTTGTGACTCCATTTGGGGTTTTCTTGGCAAAGATACTAGAGTAGTTTGCCATTTCCTTCTCTGGCTCATTTTACAGATGAGGAAACTGAGGCAGAGTTAAGTGACTTACTCAGAGGCACACAGCTAGTCTGAGGTCAGATTTGAACTAAGGAAGTCTCATCTTCCTGACTCTGACTGGCACTTTATCTGCTGTGCCACCCAGCTGCCTCATCCGTGAATATAACTGTTATTAATCATGAGTTCTGATTAAATGAGCATAATATACATGCAAGAACAGAATGCCTAAGAGATTTCAAGTAAAGAGGAAAATATTTGCATTAAATAGCACTTATATGCAAACGTGAATATATATAATACACATATTATATAGTAAGGGTTTTGCTTGTCTGTCACATTCTTATTGGGTCTTTATTCCTCAATGCTTCTCACCCCCGAGGACTCTGAGAGAATGGTCATGTAAAGCCCTTTTATGTGTTCTGTATATGACGAGTAGTCAAGACTAATCACAAAAAAACCACAGCCAATCTCCTTTGTAGCCATCTCAAAGTGCCCAAAGACCATAAAAAGCCACAGATTTAGAAGTGGAAGAGAACAGCACAGCACCTCACCTTGTCTCCTCTTCAATCAAAACTCTGGAAAGGCCGAAGAGAAGGCTGAGAAGTGAGGGGGTAAAAGGTAACGCTCTGGGTGCCCCCTTTTGCAGAAAGGAGCAAAGAGTGGACCGCCCTACATGCTGTCTTAACCACCGAGGCTTCATGCTTTGTGCTTGTATATGACTACATAAACCTGGAGAATCTGGGTCCTTGGGGGAAAATTAAGAAAGCACCTACTGTGGGCCTGGGCTTGAAGTCTGAAGATACTGACTTGAGAAACATCTTGACAAAAGCTGTTAACAACACGGCAGTGGGATCACCAAGGGAGGGAGAGTAAGAGAAAAAAAGAGAAGTGTGAGGATAGTCTTGGGAGAACTCACATTGAGGGAACAAGTGAAAGAAGTCTTAGGAGGTATAGTCATTAGTATCAACGCTGAAAACAACTTGATACAACAAAGATGCGTGAAGTTCTTAGTCTAGACACAAGTCCCAGGTCTAGGTATTGAGAATATAAGGGCAAAAATGAAACAGTCCTTACTCTCAAGGAGATTACATTTTAATGGTGTGTGTGTGTGTGTGTGTGTGTGTGTGTGTGTGCGCGCGCAACATATATTCATGTCTTATCACTCTTAAAAGATCGTATACTCCTCAAGTTCAGCTAGGCGGTTCAATGGATAGAGCACTGGGCTTGGATCAGGAAGACCGTCTTCCTGAGTTCAAATTCAGCCTCATACAGATAAGGAAACTGAGGCCCAGAAGGAGTTGACTAAAATCCTTTATTGACTTAACTGCGTTTGCCTCAGTATTTTCAACTACAAAGTGGCCTGGAGAGGACTTGGCAAACCACTCCAGCGTCTTTGCCAAGAAGACAACAGAAGGTGTCACAAAGAGTCAGACGTGACTGAGAAATGACTAAACAGCAGATAGAAATGGCCTCTTCCTCAAATACCTAATAGAGTACCTTGAGTATCATAAAAAAAAGAAGTGCTTGTTGGACTAAACTGGGTATTCTAGAAAAGAGAAATGGCTTCTCATATTCCTATTTCACCATTAGAGCGTCATGGTTCTTGAAAAAATGCAAGATTTTATTCATGGTATCTAAGAGGGAGCTTTGTGGGCATGCAGCAGAGTGGATCATGATATAATACTTACCACTTAAATAGCTTTATTTCTTTAACAGGAGCATTAAGTCCCTAAGCCACACGACTCCCTGGTGAGGTAACCAAGTATCACTCCTGTTTTTTATACAAATGGAGACCAAGACAGGGAGGAACACGAGATGTTAACTGCCAGTGTCTCACTTCTGTTCTGCTCCCTCTACTGGTGAGTGGAGGCTGGACCTCAAATACTGTTTTATAGGAAGGAAAACTGGAGGAAATTTGTCCTAAAACCATAGAATATGAAAGCTAGAAAAGACGGGTGTGCTCAACCCCCTCCCTTTTTTTAAGATGAAGAAGTTGAGTCTGTGAACCAGACTTTCCTTCCAGGTCACCAACCCACTGTGGATTTGTGACCCTAGCACTAATCCTTGAGGTCCCTTTGGTCCAATGCAACAGATTCAGATCTTGAGATTACACAAGAGAACTTCACCCTCCAGAACCTCCAGAAGATAACACACTCCTCCTCTGAGCCCATGATCAACGCCCCAAATGAGGAATGAGTTTCAAACAACTTCCATTAATAGCTCATCTTTCATGGTTTCATCTAAAACCTCAATGTAGATAACATTCAAGCTTCACTTTCAATCAATCGACAGCATTTATTAAGTACCTTCTATGAGTCAAGTGCTATATTATGGACTGAAGACATGAATAGAAAAATACAATAGTCCTTACCCTTGAAGGGCTTCCATTTCTTAGGAAAATGGCATCTGGACAGCAGTTTTAGACAGTGGATGTTGTCTCAAAACTAAGGTGACAGGGTTTATTACAAATTATTATTATCTAATCTTGACCTTGTTGTCTCAAGGCAATCCTTCTATTCCTCCCGCTCCTCAGAAAGTGCTCCATACCTCTTCTCAAGACACCCCTGACAAAGAACCTTCTCAGCTGAGGACCTTGGATCGTGCTTCACCAAAGAAACTGAGGCCATCTCCTCCATTTCAGTCTTTAATGAAGAGCTGGCCCGCCTCCTTGCCAAGACAAGACCCCTCTGCATCCCTGACCCTGCTCCCTGCTCTCCTGTCCAGCAGTTTGCTTCCAATGGCACCCTTCTTCTCTCTTATCTTCTATCTTTCCCTACCTACTGGTCCCATCCCTGATGCATACAAACATATCCAAGTTTTCTCCATGCTTTAAAAAAAAACAAAGCCCTCAGGGAGGCTGGGTGGCACAGTGAATAGGACACTCGCCCTGGAGTCAGAAGGACCTGAGTTCAAATTTGACCTCAGACACTTAACACTTACTAGTCCTGTGACCTTGGGCAAGTCACTTAGCCCCAATTGCCCTGCCCTTCCCCCTCCAAAAAAAACCCCTCTCAATAGATCTTAGTATCTCTGCTAGTTATCACCCTCGTTCTCCTCCACTTAGCTAAACTCTTTGTAAAAGATGTACCAGGCATGGTGCCAAGTGCTTTACAATTCTTATTTCATTGGATCCTCCCAACTACCTGGGGAGGTAGGCGGTATTATTATCCTCACTTTACAGATTAGGAAACTGAGGCAAACAGAAGCTAAGTGACTTGCCCAGATCACACAGCTAGTACGGGCCTGGAGCTGGATTTGAACTCAGGCCTTTATGACTTTATGACTTTATGACATTTTCCTCTCTCATTCTCTTAGACTCCACAATCCGTCTTTTTTTTTAAACTTACTGTTCAACTGAAACTATTCTCTTCAAAGTTACGAGTCTCTTAATTGTCAAATCTAATGGCCTTTTCTGAATTCTAGTCCTCCTTGACCTCTCTGCCGTAGTTGGTGGTACTGAGCACCCCCTCTTCCGCTCCTCCCCATACTCTCTCCTTTAGGTTGTTGTGAACATGGTTCTCTCTTTCTGCTCTCCTCCCTGTCTATCTTGATTTACCTCTTTTTCTTTCACTGAATCTTCACTCATGTCATACCCACTGCGGTACATTCCGAGGCTTTGTCCTAGATCCTCTGTTTTCTCTCTACTCTCTCACGTGGTTATCTCCTAAGTTCAGGTATTTTCTTTTTGCATTTGACCCCTACATCGATAGATCCAGCTCCTAGTCTCCCTCCTGAGCATCAGTCCTCCTTCACAAATAGCCTAGTGAACATTTCAAAGTGGCCATATTCATAAACAACTCAAACTCAATATAACCAAAATAAAAACTCATTATCTCCTCTTCCCAGCTCCCTGGAAAACCTTTACTCCCTCTTCTGAATTTTCCTGTTTCTGCTGAAGGCTTCGTTCATCCAGTCACCCAGGTTTGCTACCTTGGTGTCCTGAGGCAGCTGATGCTGAGAGCACAGTGAATGGAGCGCTGGGTTTGGAGTCAGGAAGACCTAAATTCAAATGTGGCCTCAGACACTAGTTGTATGATCCTGGACCCCTGCTTACCTCAGTTTCCTCATCATAATAATAGCACACACCTCCTAGCACAGTGGCTGGCACATGGTAAGTACTAAATGGTTATTCCCTTCATCTTTGCCTCAAACATCCAATCAGCTGCCAAATCTTGTTTCTTTCTCCATAACATCTCTTGTATATGTTTTCTTTTCTTCACCACCATGAGCACAACCACTCATAACCAT
>JAQQSW010016948.1:0-11561 GCA_028646575.1 Pseudocheirus occidentalis | reverse complement strand
CTTTTGGTGCCTAAGATTAAGAAACCTGATTTTATCTGAGTTACTTCCAGGAACTAACAAGCTTAAGACAATGATAGTAAAACTTGAATCCTTTCATCTTTCTGTATAAAAATCTTGTTCATTAGATGGAGTTCATGGTTCTTCCTTGAACTACCCACACCAACTGGTTCTCTCTCACATCTCCACACACACTTGGGGCTGGTACTCAAGTGGCCCACAACAAATTAGCAATATAGAAATATTGATACTCCACCCCACAGCAACTAGCGGCATACTGTCCACTATATCACTCAGCTCCTGTGGCAGTGGTTGTCAACCTGTGTGTTGTGACCCATTTGGGGGTCAAACAGGGTTGCCAAGACCATGGGAAAACATTTCCTATGGTCTTAGGAACCTCCTCTATCTGTCTCCAGGCGAGTCGGCTCACATGCAGATACAGCCACATACGAGTATTAAAGGGTCGTGGCATTAGGAAGGTTGAGAACCACTCCCTGTGGAGAGTAGGATCAAACTTAGATTTCTACAAAGTATTTACCCACAAAATTTGCTTCAAAATGTGACGTGGGCAATGAATGTTGGATTGGATCAAGCAGGTTGTTCCTTAAGGTCTCAACTACTGTGTCACCCATGCTCGGCATTCTGGCAAATGCCAATACAGACTCCAGCTCCCAGACTTCTGGCACTCACAACCATTGCTACTACTCCTTTACCTAAAAGTGGAAAAGAAGAGAAATTCCTGTTTATAGACCTCATATTGAAACTGTCAAAGCAGAAGACCAGGCCTTGGGGTTTCTATTGACAAGCTACTGTAGCTCTAGTTACTAAAGAGCCAGAAAAGAAAGTTCTCAGTGCCAAAGTCCTTGGTACCATCAAATGGATCAGCCTCAGAAACTAATGGGTTATGGTAGACATGACACTGAAAAAGGTACATGTTAATTACTATTTGCCTTGTCCCTATATCCTAGGTATCTCTATATGACTCACAGGTAAATGTTCTATATGCATTATTGTGTCCTATTTGTATGTGTTCTTCTCAAGAGGAGGTACCATCTAATCAACTGTTCTGTGCCTAAATCAGGCATTTAGCACCATGCTTTTCAGTCATTCAAGACACTGTTGAGAGGAATGGTCGAGGTGGGGATCTCTTCTGCTTAACTAGGATTAATTGTCATAATATGATGTTTTGGAGTGGGAAGTGGGGAGAAGGAAAGGTGGATTTGAAAAGGAAACCAAGACTATTAATAGCGATGCAAAAACAGGGTGGGGGGTGCCCAGGAATCATTGTAGCATCTTTTAAAAATACATATGAGAACAGAAGGATTTTCAGAAGACAAATAGGACTATCTTTGAAACTAATTTGTTGATTGCTATGTTCTCTTAAATATGCAAGTTGTACATTTTAGAGATCCATGGTCTCTTGTAAAAATCCTTTTTTTCTGTTTTGGGTACATGGTAATGCTCATTGTTGGTAATAACTATCAAGTTCAGAATAACAAATAAAAATCATATTTATTTCTTTTAAATGAGATAAATCACCTATGAACCTGGCCCAGATCAAAGGTCTCAGGGGAATAGTATTACTATGCATTTTTACAGTCATCCCTAGGAATTTCTGCATTTAGGACAAGTTCTACAAGCTACACCCAGAACAATTAGTGCAAAGCATACCCTTACCTGGACAGTAGAGGTGGGTGGGATAGGATAGGAGAAAGATATAATGTGAGAACCTGGTTTGAGACTGATGCTGGGCAATCTGCCATGGGTTGGTAGGGTAGGGGAAGAGACAATGGAAGAACTCAACTGTAGTCCACCATCTGGTAGGCTATTTTAACTCATTATTCTTGTTAATTAGGTATAAAATTCTGGTGTTTCTACATTGCTGAAGAATTTTAAGTGAAGTTAGCCCTCTAAATCCAGCACCCTGGAGTAAAGCCCTGGTCACCCTATTCTAATTATAAATCTTTTTTTGTTTTGGGATTTTTTTCCCAAGGCAATGGGGTTAAATAACTTGCCCAGGGTCACATAGCTAGTTATGAATCTGTTTTTAATGGAGAAACTGAGGTTCAATGAGGGAAATTGACTTGCCTGAGGTTAGATAGCTATTATGGGTTGGAAGTAGAGCTTAAACAGGTCTTCTGACTATAAGAGAAGGGTTCTTCCTACTATATTGCATTGTTTCTCTGGATTGGCTTGTTTTGCTCTGGTTCACTTTAGGCAACAGTCTGGAGAGTAGTTCTGGCTTAGGCAAAGCCTACTTTCAGATTTCACTCATTTCCTTCCTCTTCCCTATCGCTGGGCAATATACACCATGACACCAGTAAGATAATTCCCATGTCCCAGTGGTGGCAATTCTTGCTAGGCTTTGAGAGGTTGAACATCATGCCATGCTTTTGTAACCCCAGGCTTATCTGTCCAGCTTAGTATACTAGCACTGAAACATCTCAGCCTCAGTCTGTCCTGAGGTTCCCCGAAATTACAGGACCAGTCAGATGCCTCCAGAACAAGATAAGCAGGAAGAACAACATATTTCTAAAACTGACTTAAACTTTACAAAAAGACATTTGGTCTTCCTAAGAGGGAACGACTTACTGATTAGAAAAGGACACCCATGTTTTTCCAGTTAAGAATGATAAGTAATTACAGACAGACTCATAGGTGGGGGCGGGGGAGAGGAGGAAATCGGACTATGAGATGGAAAGAGATTTCTGAGAGATGTGGGAGGAGATATTCATGGATTCAACAAACATTTATGAAGTATCTAACTGTGAAATAACCTGTGCTGAGCACTGGTTATACAAAAATAGACATACCATAGTCCTTGCTCTTGTGGAATTTATAATGTAATGGTAAGGGGACGTATGAAGAAAACAAAAATACAAAAGAGAGTAAAGTAGGGTGATAGAAATTAAAAAGTAGAGGGGTGGCTAGGTGGCACAGTAAATAGAGCACTGGCCCTGGAGTCAGGAGGACCCAAGTTCAAATTTGGCCTCAGACACTTAATATTTAATAGCCGTATGACCTTGGGCAAGTCATTTAACCCCAATTAGCCTGCCTACCCCCTTCCAAAAAGAAAAAAGAAATAGAAAAGTGGAAAGAGTACTGAATTAGGAACCAGAAGATGTGGGTTCAGTTTCAGGGTATACTGCTTACAACCTGTCAAGTGCGCCAACTTCTCAGAGGTACCAGTTTACCTTGTAAAAAGAAGATTAAATCAAGAGCCATTAACCCTTTTTTGTGGCAGTTATAAAACCTATGGATCCCTTACAGGCCATAACAACCTAATAATATTTAACTTAATGTCTGGCAATGATAGAGTGCTCCTTTGAGTCTCATAATAAACCTCTGAGCATGTATTTTAAGTCTATAACAACACTAGAGGGAGAAGTATTCCTGGTATTCTAATGCCCATTTTATGGCAGTTGTTGTCTGTAAGTGACATGCCCATGGTCGCACTGCTAGTAAGCCTCACACATGAAATTCAGGCTTAGTTCTTTCTGATTCTCAATCTAAAGATCTAATGATTGCAAAACACTGCTTTTCAGCCTAGAAAAGAAAGGGGTAGTTGGGCATCCTAAGAATCTCTTTCCCCATTCATCTAACCCAGCATCAGAGTACAGAAATATGTGTGTGACATAAGGGGATTTTTCCTGTGATTTTACCGCTACTGAACTCTCTAGCCAGTCTCTTCATGACCTTCTGACAATATAAAGTTTATAAAAGGCTTTCCTCATAACAACTCTATTAGACTCCAAAAGCAAAGGATACTTGCCCAGGGTCACACAGCTATTAAGTATTGAAACTAGATTAGAACTCACATTTTTCTGATTCTGTGTGCGTGTGTCTATATCCATTTCTCTCTGTCTCTATGTGTACATATGTGTCTGTCTGTCTCTGCTTCTGTGTGTGTGTGTGTCTGTCTGTCTTGTCTCTTTCTCTGACTCTCTGTCTCTGTCTCTCCTTCATCCTCTCTAACTGGCTTCTCCAATTATTCCTGCTCCTTTCTGTCCCTTTACCCTGAAACCCAGAACTAAATCCTTTAACAGGCAAGAGAAGACATGATGAACATGAGACGAGTCAACAAAAAAGAGCACCGTTCATTGACAAATACTGTTACCACCCCAGGTTCTCATGAGCTTTGTACATACCTGGTCTGTTCTCCTAGGGCCTGATCCTAGTCTCTCTTGGTTCTTTGTCTTATTTCATACCTATCTGACTATCATTCAACCTGACAAGCTAACTTTGGTGTCCTCATCATCTGTTCCTGGTTCCTACTTTGTTCCTATTTCAAAACTGGTATTAGGATCATAGATTTAGACCTGGAAGGGAGGTTAGAGGAGTTAGAGCTGGGTGGCTCAGTGAATAGCGTGCCGGGCCTGGAGTCAGGAAGATCTGATTTCAAATTCAGTCTCAGACACTTACTAGCTGTGTGACCCTGAGCAAGTCACTTAGGCTCTGTGTAACTTAATCCACTGGAGAAGGAAATGGCGATCTGCTCCAGTATCCTTGCCAAGGCAACCCCATGGACAGTACGGACCATAGGGTCACAGAGTCAGACACGACTCAGCAACAACAATCTAAGTGAAGGGAAGGGAAAGGAATAAGCATTTATGTAGTTCCTGCCATGCACCAGTTAGTGTGCTGAGTGCTTATAAATAGTATTTCATTTGATCCTCAC
The DNA here is from genome assembly GCA_028646575.1 of Pseudocheirus occidentalis. Taxonomy (NCBI): domain Eukaryota; kingdom Metazoa; phylum Chordata; class Mammalia; order Diprotodontia; family Pseudocheiridae; genus Pseudocheirus; species Pseudocheirus occidentalis. The sequence continues at coordinate 6,886 of JAQQSW010016948.1, read as the reverse complement.
AAAAGCCAGTTGGGGAAACTGAGGCAGAAAGATCAAATGACTTGCACAGAATCATGCAGCTGGTTAAGTGTCTGAGACCAGATCTGAACTCAGGTCTTCCTGACTCCAGGGCCAGTTCCGTATCAGCCACCTAGCTGATGACCTCTAGCCTCCCTCCCAGGTCTACATCTATGATCCTAATCTCTGCCTAGGTCATCACTCTGTTTAGTGCACTAATGGTACTAAGTAATTTGCCCAAGGTTACATCAATAGGAAGTGGCAAAGCCAGGATTCAAACCCAGATCCTCTGACTTTAAATCCAGAACTATTTCTACCACACCACCCTACGTCCAGTACCATCTCACAACCATGCCCTTGATTTGCTGACATCTCTGATTGATCCCCTGCTCCAGAATAACCTCCACAAAGTTCTCAGAGCCCAGGAGAATTGTATCCTGCACTTCTGGTCCTGCCTGTCACTGTTGGCCTCTCCTCCCTGACTTCCTATCAGCTAGTGATAGTACAAAACTTAATAAAGACATGGGATAAAGCAGGAGACTCCCCTCTGCCTTTGTGTTTCATCAGGGACACCATCTGAATTTTTTAAAACAAAGTACCTGAAAATAAGGTATGTTGGTCATGTACTGAAAATAAGAGATTGTTCTTTTTGTTTCCCAATTGTAGTAATTAATTTATATTGGTTTAACTTCTGGATAAAATTATTACCCATATCTTTTCTGTTCTCTGTTTTCCATTTTTTAGTTTTAATTACTTGTTTGAATAGTTCAGGGTTAAGTTGTTTCCATTATAAGCCACATCTTTATTCATTATTATTCATTCTCTATGTTAAAACTAATTCTGATCTTCATTCTGAGAAGTTCATGGTCTGATTGTACACTAACAGTTGACTTAAGGGTAACTCCCACATCAATACTATAAGCTATTTTTTTCTTAATGGTCTTATTGGGTTCTTTCCATGACCCGTGCCTGCTAAATCTTTTCTCAAAGAAAGGAATAATTTCTGAGGCAGTCCTGAGTATGGAACATTCATGCTTAGATATAGAGAAGTGGAAATGCTTAAAGCATCCCCTTTCTCAGGTACTATACTTTTTCACAGGGGACTGTGCTCTTATTTGGGTTGAACCAAAGGATTTAGACTCTAATCGTGAAATTTTAGGCACTAGGAAACAGGGAAGGGAAGGATATTTTGAGTCATGGAGCCCTTCCTGAATCCTCTAAAATCATACCAGGCAGATGGATATTTAATCTTGAGCTAGCCATGAAGGAAGCAAAGAAGTAGCAATAGATTAAGGGAGGGTGCTATAGGAAGCCTAGCCACGCCCAGGAAATTTTCATTAGAAAACTGACCACTTCCTTGCATTCCATTCAACAATCCAATAAATATCCAACTAAGGAGGCACAACAGCCAAATTTTGAAATAGTAGCATTTAAAACAGGGAGAATGACAAGTTCCATATAGTAATCAATCCATAAACATTTATCAAATGCTACTATGTACCAAGCACTGTGCTAAACACTGAGTTTAATCATGGCTTTAGTAATGCTCTCAGATGTTGAACTTCTGGTAATCTCAGTCATCTAGCACAGCAGCTCCAGGCTGAAATTAAAGAAAAATAAGTCTGAGATGTCAAAATATTTGTCAAAAAGCCCATACACTTATTTCAAAAGGAATTGCCTTCAAGTCTTCAGAATTTTTTTAGTCCATTTAAGTGTAATTCTTAACAAGTTTGGTTATCTCATGTCACATCACACAGCATATTAGACAGTGGCACTCTAGTGATGGAAATCCAAAAACTACCCAAAAAATCACATGTAAGAACTAGAAGGCCAGTAGTTTGGAATCACTTGATATATGAACAAATAGTATCTAGAACCCAGTATTGCTAGTTATGTCTCTGAGTCCTTAAGACAAAGTTCTATTGCATTATGTATCTGATCCATCATCAAGGAGACTTGCGACCCAGAAAGAAGGTAGACCTTCTGGTGGATAACAGCTGAACAGCCTGAGAGTTGCCCAGGTAGCCTTGGAATTTTAAATGACACAGAAGGCCTCCAGAGCATTAGGTAGCTCGTTTATGGGTAATTTATGGAAAGGTGTGGACAAAAATCACACGGAATGAGAAAGAATGCATGGGTTATAACCTGCAAGAATGTTAAGCCAATGAGATCATGAATCAACTGAATTGTTGAAGTATCTTCTTGTTAAGAAGGCAAAAATTCCACACTTTGTTTTGTAAATCATTTCATTCACAGTGTTTAAAATAAAAATGTGTCAGTGTTTAAAGGGTCAGGCTTCATTTTTCTGAAAAACCCACTTAGGTGAAACAACTCCTCTCTTGACATGCCAAGTAAATGAGGCACAATTGCATCCTTCTTCATGATGATAGCTAATTTTACTTCTTTCATATAATATTTCAACCTTTATTGCAACCTCTACACCCCTGATTCAGAGTATGAATTACAAAGTAGCTATAGCATGAAGGACTTGGTGTCAGATTTGTGAGAAATCAAATACTGAAACATAATTGTTCTTTCTTTAATCCTCCCTGATGAGATATACATGTGCTTCAAGCCGCCTACATGGAGCTGACATCCAGGCACTAGTTGTACAACTGTTTGTTTTTGGAAGTCAAGGGAAAAACAGATATATGCTTAATGTAAACAGATTCTGGAGAGGGAAGGTTCTTGAGGGGTTATCCTTCAGCCACTCAACATGCTAACCTGTTCCTAGGAAAACATGGCATGACTGAATCTGGAGCTAGACAAGCTTACTTGATCCCCTTGGTTAATAATGATCTTCCTCTGTTAGCATTTTGTTTAAATACTCTCTAATGTATTTGACATATAATATGGTTTCCGAAACCAGTGACTCAGCACTTCAAATCCTGTGCTGATACAGACTAGATATAGTCTTGGGAGCACCTACTCCACCTCCCCAAAACAAAACTCTTCAGTTCACCCAGAGCTGAATTTACTGTAAGAATATACTTTGTGTATAATTTGAATGCAGCTTGTGTTTAAGTCAAACCAAGTCAACAAGGATATATGAAACCTCTACTATGTACTAGGAACTGTGCTGAGTGCTCAGGATACAAAGAATGGTCAAAAAGAAACAAACAAAAAAAAAACCAGTCCCTGATTCCAAGGACCTCACATGATAATGGGGAAAGACAACATGCAAAAAATTATGTCAAAATAAGATATATACAGGTTAAATTGGATAATCTCAGCAGGAAGGCAAGAAGAGAAAGATAGGAAAGACTTCTTGAAAAAGATGTGATTTTAGGTGAAACCTAAGGGAAGCCAAGGAAACCAGGTAACAGAGATAAGCAGGGAAAGAAGTTCAAGCTTAGAGGACAAGCAGTATATATTTATGAAGAGCTTTAAAAGGCCTTCCCAATGCAATGTTCCTCCCCTTCCAGTGACCTCAAATTTCATTGGAACACATGCAGTCTATTCTCCAAATAGTATTATCCTGTTGCTTAAACTCTCCTTGGAAGGGAATTCAATTTGCATTTCTTAGCAGAACACCTCCTAAATAGTGGCTATCTCCACAGTCATTTAGAAGACTTTTCATCACCACATAGTACCAGCCCTTTAGTTAAAGAATTTCACAGAAAGGGCATTCAAAATTCCATATTTTGGATTAGAATCAGGTTGGGGATTTCTATACACTCTCTCTATAACCCAAGAGGAAAGATAAATTCAAGCATGCTCTAAGTACTAGCCCTCATTGGCCAGCACTCTTATTTAAAAATTTTTTTTTAAATCATATGATATTATCAGTCAACGCAGAAAAAGACTTCAATACAGTTCTCATCTATGTTCAAAAAGTAAAAACCATAGGACTAAAAAACCCTTTTCTCAATATGATTCAAAGTGCATATCTAAAATTGAGCTAGCATTATGTGTAAAGCAGCTATATTCACATTATTACAAATAAGATCAATGGGAAAATAAGAAAGTCTGTGTCTTCCACTATTATTTGATGTTCCAGAAATGGAATGTAGCAAAAAGATAAGAAAAATAGGGAAAATGAGCTAGACAAAGAAGACATCATTATCTCTGTATGCAGATGATATTATTATGGTTGTTCATTGAATTCTAAAAATTCAACTTAAAAAATTAATTGAAACAATCAATAACTAAAGTAGCAGGATACAAAATAAACCCACAAAAATCATCAATTTGTCTATACATTACTGACAAAACCAAGTAGGGTGTGATAGAGAAATTATATTCAGAATAACTATAACATACATAAAATGTTTGAGTTAACCTACTAGAACACATTCATGCTGTATGTAAATACAGTCACAAACTAGTCTTTATTGAAGTAAAGGAATACTCAGATAATTTGTGATTTATTCATTGCTCACTTTGGGGCCAAGTCATCATAATTTTTTAAAAAGATAATTTAGTACTATGCAAATCAAAATAGCATATTACTTTATAGAATGAAACAAAATAATAAAAATTTATTGAAACTACCAAAGGTCAATAATTTCAAAGAAAATAACTCCAAGATTTCAAAATGCACTATGGATTTGTAGATATCAAAACTATTTGGCATTAAGTTAAAAATAGAAAAAAGAGCAAAATATACTAGATAAGCGAGGCCCAGAGGACAGAGAACATAGCAACACAATGTTTAATAGACCTAAGAATACATACTATAAGGATAAGAACTCCCAATTTAAAAAGTACTTATGAAAAAAAATAGCCATTTGGCAGAAATTTTTAGACCAATACTTTATACCAAAATAAACTTCAAGTAAATGTGACCTTGGTATAAAAGATCACATCTTTTAAACAAACACAAGGAAACCTTTCATTTCTAAAATGTGGGGTGAAACCCATAAGCAAATAAGGGATTGAAGTTACAGGCATGGCATTTGCTAGTGAAAAAGCATGGAATCAGGAGATAGTATCAATACTGAGAGAATTGCAAGGAGGCTAGTAGAGTAAAGGGGAATAAGGTGTTAAAAGGCTGGAAATCTTAGTAAGGAACCAAGTTATGAAGGACTTTAAAAGTCAAACAGAATTTTTTTTTTTTTTTGTGGAGTTGATTTTACAGGGAGGTGTGGATTGATATGGTCAGACTTGAACTTTAGGAAGATCCATTAGACAGCTAAATGGAGAATAGACTGGAATGAGGAGGGACTTCAGGCAAGGGAAACCAAACTAACCCAGCATTCCTGTTGTGGAAATCCAGGCCTGGTGGGAAGCAAAGGGGAGAAGGAAAGAAGTAGTGATAAATGGAGTTCAGTTTAGACAGGTTGGGTTTAAGATAGGACATCCAGTTTGAGATGTCTAAAAGGCAGTTGGATATTCAAGCTAGGGCTGGATAAGTCAGTTTAGAGATGACAACTGAATCTATGGGAGTTGATAAGATTACCAAGTGAAAGAGTATAGAGGGAGAAAAGAAGTCCCAGGATAGAGGCTTCAATAAAACTGTTAGCAAGTGTGACCAGGAAAAAGATCCGGCAAAGGAGACTGAGAAGGTTGGGTCAGATTGGTTAAGGAGGAGCAGGAGAGAATAGTGTTGGGAAAACTTAGAGAAGACGGTCACAGGTGATAGGATGGGGATTTTCTATTTTAAATCTGAAGGTCTTTCCCTTTACATTTCAGTGTTTCTTTCTTTTAGTCACTATAGACCTACAGCTATTAATGACTCTCGTTGGGTCACCCTTTCTTATATCAACTAAGTTATCCTGTTGATGTAAGTTTAGAAGTATTGTGTATTTAGCATCCCTTTTGCATAGGAATAAATTTCCTGTCCTATTATACATCAATTACATCTTTTGTTTCCCCGTTTGTGAAGACCTAAGGATGAGCCTTAAAACTAACCTTTAAATAATTTTCCTCTCAGGAGTGGAGACTTACCTAGCAAATGAGTGTGAGCAAAGGAGCATCCCCTTTCATCCCCTGGTCAGGTTGCCCAGAACTAAAGTTTTTCACATTGTATCCCTAGTTATAGAACATGAAGTAGTACAGTACTACAGCTAGCATATATGTGCTCAGTATATAATTTATCAGTAGCAGTAGCATCACCATTGTTGTTGCTATTGTTGCTTTTGGAGTTTTCTGTTGATTCTAATCATCCAGGCTGTCTCTGGACTTTATTAGACCTTTAAGAAAGACAGGCATTAATTATTACTAACTTTCAGAATTTCTCATTCACAATTAAATTAAAAAACTCAAAATTCATTTAACTGTCAGTACAAAGCACAAAATTGCATTATAAAATTCTATTTGTCTTGAATAATTAAAAAGAATCTGGATCTAATAGGATAAACTCAGAGCAGGCAGGAAATGCTATTACTTGACTTTTGCTAATTACACAGGTGATGATCTATAAAGTACAAATCCATTTAATCACAATACAAGTTCACTGCAACAGAACAAATCTCCCAAAAATTATTATTCTTCAAAAACATTCAGTGGCTCCCCTTTGCCTATGAGATAAAATGGCAGTTACTCAGCCCGATGTTCAAGACACTGCAATCTGCCCTGTTTACCTTTCTAGCCTTATTTTTCAAGACTCCTGCCTTATCTTTGACTGCTGAAATTCTCCAAAGTCCAGATCAGGGGCCATCTCTGCCATGGAGCCTCCTTCATTGCTTTCCCCAGCGTAGTGAGATATCTCCCTCCTCAAATTTCCCTACAAGCATCCTACAGATCTCTCCTACGTCCCCCCCCACACACACACAAACTCTGCTATGTACTTCCTTATCTGTATATGAGCTTTCTCCCAGTAAGATATCATCCTTGAGGGCAAAGACTGTTTAGTTTTCATCTTTATATCCCAGACATTGAGCATAATACCTTAGATCTAGTCAATGCTTAATAAATATTGTTAAATAATATATTCTATATATTATAT
>JAQQSW010016947.1:0-11562 GCA_028646575.1 Pseudocheirus occidentalis | reverse complement strand
TGTGTGTGTGTGTGTGTGTTTCTTGGGATAGCCTTATTTCTTGTTTTAAAGACATAATAATTTATGGTATTAAGAAAGCATACAATTTATACAAAATTACACACAAATCACACAGTTAATAAAATTAGATATAGAGTTGAAAGTGATTTTCCTTTAAGAATTCAGTGAGCCTAAATTTCTATGGCATTAGTTATTTTAAGATTAAGCTTAAAAGCAAAGTTTTTCATCTCTTAGATAAAGCTCATAATTAAGAATTCTTTCACTGACTCTTTTTTTTCTCCCTAGTGATTTGGACAAAATCTTTGGAATATTATGTCTAAACTAGAAATGCCATGAGTAATGTATAAGTAAACAACACACAGACTCCCCCCCCAAAAAATGAACAAGTCTATGATACAAGATGTAATATGTAATTATTGAAGGAACAATCACTCAAGGATAATTCTTGATTCAAAAATGGTCTTTATTTTCATGTTTTTCTTTTATCATTACTTTGAAAAGACAGCAATTATGTGCAATTAATTGCAACAAAAACAAATGTCAATTAAATCCCAGGGATTTATTTCGGGTTTATTTGTTTTTGTTAGACAGTACAAGTAATAACCTCATAATCCAAAAGCTGATAAACTGTGAGTGGTAGAAAATTTTAATTTTGTACAAAATTCAACTAAAATATATCATGTGCTCACATTGTATAGAATATGCATATATTGTCTTATATGAATTTCTCAGATTTAGAGACATATTTACACAATAATGACATTGGATGAATTAGTTTCTTCCTTTTTACATAGTAGAACATGGAAAGTGCTTTAATACACCTGCCAATTAAAGTTCAGGAGAACTCTATCAATTGAGAAGTAGCTGAACAAATTGTGCTATATGTTTATGATGGAATAGTATTGTATTATTAAAAATTATGAGCAGAGTAATCTCAGAAGAACTGGAAAGGCTTGCATGAGTTGATGAAAAGTGAAATGTGCTGTCTACAAAGTAACAGCAGTATTGTAATATGATCAGCTGTGAATGACTTAGCTATTCTTAGCCATATCATAATCCAAGAGAACTCTGAGGTACTTATGATGAAAAATGCTATCCATCCCCAGAGAAAGAACTGGTGGTGTCTGAATACAGATTGAAGCATGATTTTAACATTTTTCTTCACTTTTTATTTGGCTTGTTTTTGTGAAAACTTGTGAAATGTTTTTTTTTAGTTTTTTCCCCTTATCCTTCATAGCATGTCTATTATGGGAAAAACAACAGCAACAAATTTGGCCTCAGATGCTTGAATCTGGGAAAGTCAATTAATCTCCATTCACTGTGAGAGAGAGAGACAGAGAGAGAGAGAGAGAGAGACAAAGAGAGAAAGAGAGAGAGAGAGAGACAGAGAGACAGAGAGAGAGACAGAGAGAGAGAGACAGAGAGTGACAAAGAGAGACAGCGAGAGAGGGAGGGAGAGAGAGAAAACAGAACTTATTTTATTTCCTCTTGACTTAAACCACTTTTAGTGAAGGAAATAATGAGAAACAAGTTGCAATTTGCCATCTTGAAGGAATCAACTAATTCACAAATCCATTCAAATATCAAAATATGAAAAATAAACTGATGATATTTATGATCTTTATATTATCCTAGGGGTGGGATATTTCATTGGAATACTTCTCATAAGGTAAGGAAATATCAGAAGAGGCAACAAAGGCTGATCCAGAACTCTTTCACACCTGACAATACAGTTTTGTTGGTATCATGAAACATGTATGTAATGCTTTATATTTCATAGAACCTCTTACTCATAGCAAAATAAAATTTTAATTTATTTCATGATAAGACTGTAAGTAATTGAAAAAATACTTTTGGAACAATAGTAATCTCCAACTAAAAGGAATTGTATGTATCAAGAAAAAATAATTGACTTATATCTCCCTAAATCAATCTTTAAAAAACAAAGTATTATTAGATGGTAAGCTCCTCAAAGGAGGATGCTGTCTTTTGCTTCCTTTTAAACTTGCAAGCACTTAGTACAGATACTTAAGAAATGTTTACTTAATAATTTATATACTTTAAAACACTATGAATAATTATGGATTAAATAGTGGAGCTAACACAAACTATATATGAGCCTAATCTCAATGCTCATGTAATAACAATAATATGCACATGCTATTATACCATGATCATATAATAATATCTTTTCAATGATAAACATGAGACATTTTAAAGTGTTTTATCAGTTAAGTATTTTTATGGGGAATGACCCTCTGGTCACTGTAGGCCCTAGGGAAATTTCAGTGTAAAAAATTCCTGCCTTATGCAAGTTTGAAAATATGCTCTTATAGCAATTCATAGGAGATTGTATAAGTACTGCCATGGTGATACTTCTAAAATATTTCAGGGAAGAACTTAATCTTTGTTCTTCTTAACTCCAAAGTTATCCACTTTTAAGCACTAAGAAAAATTTGCTATCACAGGCATTTTTCCTTTATTATGTTTCATCTACCTATCATGTTAGTAATTTCTGTATTTTAGCTCAACAAAATAACTGCATTTGTATACTATTGGGTTTCCTGTTCTATATAAAATTACTTTTACAGTGATGGATCAACTATAAAGCACTTTGTTAATGTGAATGAATCATAAAAACAATAGAACTGGAAAGAAGATTATCTGGCTCAAACACTTTACGAATGAGGAAACTGAGACCATATGCCTAAAGTTTAAATGTCTTGTCTAAGATCACACAGTTTGTAAGTGATAGAGCAAGGAGCTTAATGCTGGGTCTCTGATATTTAACACTGCATTTTTTTTTTCATTATACCATGCTGTATCATATACAGAGATAACATTGATGATCCTATGGTTTCTTTTTTACTTCCCACAGTACCATACACGGCATTTTATATACATTATATATTAAATAATTCTAGAATGAATGTCAATTGATGCATGAAAATAGGTAAAGTTGATAAAAGTACTCAGATATATAGACATGGGTGTGAAATCACTGGTTTTTTTTCAATTAACTTTTGGGTTTTTTTGTTCACATCATTCATTTCCACAAGATTCTGAGTTACAATTTTTCTCCCCATCATTACCCTATCCACCACCCCAAAACAGTGATCCCACTGTGTACCCCCTCTCCCAAACTGCTCTCTCCTATATCTAAATCCATCATCACACTGACTTCCCAGTATGGTGTGATGGATCTCCTTACATGTGCCTGTATATCTTAATTCCAAATTCCATGTAAATAATAATAATAACAATTATAAATGTGTGTGCGTGTTTGTGTGTGTGTGCGTGTATGATTATAGTATTTTAAATTCTAGATTCTTTCCCTTCCTCCCTTGTCACCCGCCCCCACTGGAAAAACAACAATTCAATACAGACTTTACATGTGTACTTATGCAGAAGATCTCCACAATGGACATATTGAGTAACGCTGACAATATTTCCCTCCATCCTATCCCACCCCCCCTTGTTCTATTCTCTACTTTGTCCCTGTCCCCGTACAGAAGTATGTGCTTCTAACAACCCTCCCCCCACCTGCCCTCCCCTTGATCATCTCCCCTGTTTTCCCCATCCCCTCTTACTTTGAAAATATTTAAGTGTCATGTAATTTCCAGTTATTAATCTGGAGACTGCATCACTTAAACACTGAGAGTAAGGTATGGTATGGAAGGAACTTAATAGTAATTTCGTTGATATTTATGAAGTACTTCTTATGTGTTTGACACTGTTCTAGGTCCTGTTCTAGGTCCTGACATTGTTCAGGTACTTTACCTGAAAAGTAAAATGTCATAGTCCTACTCTTAGGAAGCTACTAGAAAAGATAAAAATAAAGACCTAAATAACTATAATATAAATTGGAATATAATGTTTTATCTTGCCTCTCTCCTTAACAAGACTATCTCTCAATGGACCATATCAGTGAAATTCACCTAGGGGCAGAGCAGCCTGGAGAATATTTGAAGCCAACTAATGAATAGTTGAAGAAAATCCCAGTTCTAGTTTTGTAGCCAATTGATTAGACTTCTCACACTTTTACAGTTAGCAAATCAGAACCAGTTATAGAATGTCTAGATCTACTCCATAGTTTTCCCAAAGCACTTCCCTTACATGTCATTACAGCATTCATAGAAATACACTCTCTAAATTCTCCATGCAGGGACATTCTGTCAGAAGTTCTCAGACATATGGTAGATACGACAATTGTTAAAATGTGCTGGTATATGCCAGACTTAAAGGAAAATAGAGAAAAAAAATTGAAAGCAGCAGTTTGACCACAATATCTCCTGACTCTTTTTGAAGATTTCTATATTATTTATTCTTCCCAATTAGAAAATGTTCAACAATCATTTTATGAATTTTTAAGTTCTAAATTTTTCTCCTCCCACTCTCCAAGATCTCAATCAGTTTGATATAGGTTATACATGTATAATCCTCTTAACCCTTTTTCCACATTAGTCATGTTGTGAAAGAAGAATCATAACAAAAGGGAAAAAAATGAAAAAATATGCTTTGATCTGTATTCAGACTCCAGAGTACTTTCTCTGGATGTGGTTAGAATCATGAGATTTTGGCATTTTCTTAGAAAATTTAATTGCTGAGAAGATCTAAGGATAATTTTCTCAATTTATTTCCTGTAGTATTGTGTCAAGGTTATTTTTTTATCTTAACTTTCATTTCATCTGATTATTTTTATATTTTCTTTTCTTGATCTGTTCTCCAAAACTGTTGCTTTTCTTATAAGATCTTAAGATCTTTCACTTCCTCTTCTATTTTAAAAAATTATTAATGTTTTTTTAAATTATTTCTGGATCTCTTATAATTTTGCTGACTTCACTTTGCCCAGTTCTAATTTTTAAGGTATCATTGCTTCCTTAAGATTGTGGATTTCCTTTTAGGTTGGTTGACTTTCCATTTATGTCCTTCTTGTTTTTCTAGGATTATTCTTTATTTTCTTTTTGTTTAGGGTTTTTTTTTACCATCTCTCTCATTTGAATTTTAAAGTCTTTTTTAAGTTCTTCTATGAATTCTTTTTGGCAGGTGACCATTTGACATTACACTTTGTGGGTTACTGTATCTTTCAATATCCTCCTCTGAAGAAGAATCCCAGTCATATCTGTTCCCATAATAGTTTTCTAAGGTTGGGTTCTTTCTCCTTCACTTGGACATTTTTTGTGATAATAATTTAATTTTTGTAATCACCTCTAGACCTGGGGTATGGGAAATGGTACCTCTTTCCCCAGACCTTCAGTTCTTTCCTCTACTCTAGAGCCAAAGTCAAACCTCCAACCTCCTGTAAGTGCCCACAGGCAGCGGATTTCTGCCACACTACTTCTGCTTTCATTAGGCATGTATCGGTTCCTTCTTGTTCTTGGTGCTTTTCACAACTCAGCTGGATCCAGTGTTCCTGGTCAGCAGAGATTACCTCCATGTTCCGAGACTCACTCAACCACCACCCCTCATTATCATGGGGAGTAAAATTTCCTCTTGCTGGTCAGTGGAACCAAGATGGTAGCATAGAAGTGGAAAAACTCCAAGAGCACCCCCACACACACACAAAACCACCTCAAACATGTATAAAACATGACTCTAAACAAATTTTTGGGCTACAGAACCCACAAAGTGAGAGAGAGAAACAAATCTTGCACTGAAGGCAGCCTGGCAGGTTGGCAGGAAGGGTCCTTCAAGCTTACTGGGAGCCAAGCCAAGCCCCACATGACCCCTGTATTTAACTCCATGGTGGGCCCAACCAGCAGAGGCTAGAGTGGACTTTGGGAGACTGGATGACTAGCAAGTATGGTAGTTTCCAGAAATACCAATCTATAAATGCCAAAGACAAGGTAAAATTTCAGTGGAACCATGTTGGAACCGGGGTGGGGTGGGGTGGAAGGAGCCTCTTCCCCTGGAGCAAGAAGTGGCAGAGATTCCTGTGGCTGCACAGTTGCCTCCATGTGGCTGCTTCAGATCTCCCAGCCTGCAGTTCATAGTGGGGCCAAGCAACCATGCAGAGGGGTAATCATTCTTGCTTTAACCTGCCTAGACAGCACCCTCCTAATGGATCTCACAGCTGCAAATATGCTGGCATTTGGGGACAAAGCTCTCCCTTCTGGAAGCAGAGTTCTATTGGGACAAAGAGCTCAAAAGTCAAGTAATTGAGTGGCAAAATGAGGAAGCAAAGGAAGCAAAGCAAGCAAAGCAATTCAACTTTAGATTCCTTTCCTTGGAAACAAAAAGGATCAAAGCATGGAAGAGGAAGAAGACAGCACATTCACAACTCCTGCATAAAAAGCTTCCAAGAAAAATATGAAATGGATACAGGCCATGGAGGAGCTCTAGAAGGATTTTGAAAAGCAAGTAAGAGGAAAAATTGGGAAGAAAAATTAGATTGATGCAAGAAAATCATGAAAAGAGAGTAAAAAATCAGACTGAACAAAATAACACCTTAAAAAATAGACTAACTCAAATGGCAAATGAGACCCAGGAAATCAATGAGGATAAAAATGCCTTAAAATGTCAAATTTGCCAGATGGAAAAATAATTTCAAAAGTTCACTAAAGAAAATAATTCAGAACTAGAGCAAATGAACTGGAGAAAATGGAAGCAAATGGCTTTATGAGAAATCAAGATACCGTTAAATAGATACAAACAAAAGAAAAAAAATAGAAGGCAATGTGTAATATCTTATTGGGAAAAGCACTCACCTGGAAAATAGATCCAAGAGAGAAAATTAAAAAAAAAACAAGAACCCAGACACTACCTTTCAAGAAATTATCAAACCAAATTTCCCTGATATTCTATAACCACAGGGCAAAATAGGATTTGAAAGAATTCATCAATGACCTCTTGACAAAGATCCCCAAAAGAAAACTCTTAGGAATATTATCACTTCGTTATGTGGTTCCCAGATCAAGGAGAAAATATTAAAAGCAGTAAAGAATAAACAATTCAAATACTGTAGAAACACAATGGGGATAACACAGGATGTAGCAGCTTCTACATTAAGGGATCAAAGGACTTAGAATGATATTCTGGAGATCAAAGGAGGTAGGATTAAAACCAGGAACCACCTATCCTACAAAATTGAGTGTAATATTTTCAGGGGGAAAATAGGATCATTCAGTGAAGTGGAAGACTTTCAAGCATTCTTGATGAAAAAACAGAACTGAATAGAAAAAAAATTACGTTCAAATATAAGTAGCAAGAAAAGATAAAGAAGGAAAAGAAATCACAAGGAATTTATGAAAGTTCAACTATTTCCCTGCCTACATGGAAAAACAATAATTGTAACTTACAAAACTTTTCTCAATATGAGGATATTTGAAGGGAATATAAATGTGTGTGTGTGTGCACATGAAATACATATATACATACAAGGTGGAATTGAAAAGTGAGAGAGGGATATAATCAGGATCAAATGTTTATATATATATATATATATATATATATATATATATATATTTGTATGTATGTAGGTATGTAGGTATGTATGTATGTATACAGGCACTGGGATACGGAGATCCATCTTGCCCTACCAGAAAGTTAGAGGGAGATTCAGTGAGGATATAGGAGAGAACAGATTGAGGGAGGGATATGCAGTGGGATCACTGTTTTGGGGTGGTGAGTTGGGGAAAGATGGGAAGAAAAGTTGTTACTCAAAATCTTGCAGAAATAAATGAAGTAAACTGAAAATAAATACACATTTTAATTTAAAAAATAATATAAAATATTTTTAAGTTCCTTTTGCAGGGGCCACAGCAGTCTCTACAGCCATCTAACCACAGGATTTGCTGTTTGTTATTTGAGAGACTTGTGGCTTGTTATTAAAAGTGAATCTAGCCTGGAGGGTTTTTCTCTTCACAGGGACCAAACCTCTTCCTGGGATTTTTCTTCTGATCATTTCAAATTGTCCCTGGAAGACCTGGGTTGTGTCCCTATTCTTATTTATCTCCACCCACAATTTGTTCTCCCTAAGGTACTATTTTAACTCTTTTGTGGGGAAAATTTTGGGAATTTTCTAATCAACACTCCCTTCTTACCTGAGTCCTCCTGAAAAGTGTTTTGAAACCTCAATTTTAATTGGACTTATTTTGGCAGGTAGACCCCCAAATATTTTCTATTGTCTACATTATTTTAAATGGAATTTATCTTCCTATCTCTATAGAAATCCTGAAGTAATTAAGGTTTTTTCTTATAACCTGCAACTTTGCTAAAATTGTTAATTTTTTCAAATAGTTCTTCAACTGATTCTTTAGGATTCTCTAAGTATAACATCGTATCATAAACAAGAAGTGATATCTTTATTTCCTCCTGGAAAATTCTTATTCCTTCAATTTCCCATAGGTTTTGCTAAGGTGCCTTGTTATTTTGGTTCTCTTGGATAAAATCATTGATTGCTTCCAGGATTTGTTATTTGACTCACTCATTCTTTAAGATTAGATTATTTTGTGACTTTTAACATTGAACCCTGCTTCTGGGGCACAGGGGGCAATATTCCAATCTTATGTTGGAGACCTGGGTTCTGCTCTCTGGCTTCCCATGTCAGGGACTCAGGTTCAGGGGGTGCCCTGGTGATGGCCTTGCGTAGTTGTACCTATAGTGCTCGGTTTTGGGTCCCACAGCTGGCCTAATGCATTGAGGCTAGAAGCTTCACTGCTGGCCTGCTGGTTAAAGACCATGGAGCTTTCTTTGCTGATCTCTTTTATAGCTAAGACCTTCCTGCTGGCTTGCCTGGACACCATCTTTGCTGGGCTGTTCTCCTTTTTTATCCAAGTGAGAGAGACATTTCCTTAAGTCTTTCTAAATTATCTGAAGTTGGAAAGTTTTGACACTGTGTCTTCTTGTTGATTCTCTCTCTTTCTGGAATCTATTTAGATTTAATATTGTTTCCAAGGGAAACTGGGAAGAGCTCAGGCCAACCTCTTCACTTCTCTCTGCCATTATTTCCTAATATTGCTAAAGAGCCTTTGTAAAATTAAAATAACTTTATCTGTCCTTTTTAGCTTCCCAGCACAACATTGGTATATAGGGAAGAAGACTTCCAATATAAGACCTATGTTGGCTTACTTCTCTCAACACTTAGTCACCCCAGTCTCATGACAAAGCAAATCTGAAGGAAGATCAGATTTACTTTACTTATTTTTATTAATAGGTTGTTAAAGATCAGAATTGCAGGATGAAGAGGTCACTTCCATCCAAGGAAAACAGAAAAAGCTTAATTTAAAATAACACACCTGCCCTCTGAGCCTAAACTTGCCTAAACTCAAATCTCATGTTTCCAATTCTAAGTTGGACATCTCCACTCCCTTCAATATGGCATTAATGGACTACAAAAGCAACCTGTCCCAAAATAACACCACAAACAAAAAACTCTAACACCTAGGTCATTATTAAATAATTGCTGAAAGTAATTCACTTCATCATATTTCTCTCTAAGCCTTATTCTCCTCTAAATATCACAGTTTCTGCTTGTGACAATGCTACACTTCTCCTTATCACTCAGGCTTATCTGAGTACTTATTTCCTTACCATCTATATCCAATCAGTTGCCAAATACTTTAATTGGAGTTCTCCATGATTTCTCAAATTATATAATACCCTTTATCATGCACTACATATTTCAACTTTACTTTCTGTTCTTCATACACAGCCTTCCTATCTTCATGTATTTCCATAAGAATTTCATACCTAATGGTTTTGATGGATTATGGAATAAATTCCCTGGATCCCCTTCCCTCGTCCCAGCTCCCTGCTGAATCTGCCAGACAATCACCTAGATTCAGGAGCTGAAAGCTTAAGGTTCTTGTCCAGTCCTCAGAGATGAACAGCTCCCAGGTCATTGTCCGGTCCTCAAGGCAATCCCTGGTGCATACTGAAGTTCACCGGATTCAGCACACCTCAGATCCTTCAGGACTTCTCTTGCCTGGAACTCAAGGATCAACCAGGCCACCAACAAACAAAGTCCCATCCTGTTCATGTCTTCAGTCAGTCACTGAGCCCACAAAATCCAAAATCTGTCTGTTTCTCCAAAATTCTCCTTCTTATAAACACTGGCCTTCTCCCAAGTGAACAGGGGTGTGTCTCAGCCAATGGCATTCTTCCATGTCAACAGGGGAATTCACACCTTTTCACCAATGGACAGAGTTCTGGGAATTCACACCTTTTCACCAATGGACAGAGTTCTATACTTAGCACTAAGTTACTAGGATCTCCTTAACCCTAAGTATATCAAACAAATTGATTACCATTACAAGGATTAAAATAATTTCCAATTAGTATTTTGCCTATCTTTCCATGATCCTTTATTACATGTAGTTTTTATTGCATCATGATCTGAGAATGATGCATTTAGTATTTCTGCCTTCCTGCACTGAATTGTGAGGTTTTTATGCTGTAGTTCATGATCAATTTTTGTGTATGTGCCATGAATGGCTGAGAAGAAGGTATATTCCTTTTTATCACAATTCAGTTTTCTCCAGAGATCTATCATTTCTAGCCTCTCTAAAATTCTATTTTCTTCTTTAAATTCTTTCTTGTTTATTTTGAGATTAGAGTTATCAAGATCAGACAGGGGGAGACTGAGGTCCCCCACTAGTATTGTTTTTCTATCTATTTCTTTCTCTAATTCCCTTGATTTTTCTCTAGGAATTTGGATGCTATACTGCATGGAACATATATATTAAGAAATTATATTGCTTCATTCTCAATGGTGCCTTTTAGCAAGATGTAGTTTCCTCCCTTATCTCTTTTAATTAAATCTGTTTTTGCTTTTGCTTTATCTGGGATAAGGATTGCTACTCCTACCTTTTTTTTACTTTTGCTGAGGCTTAATAAATTCTACTCTATCCTTCTACCTTTACCCTGTGTGTATCCCCTTGTTTCAAATGTGTTTCTAGTAGACAGCACATTGTAGGATTATGGTTTTTAATCTATCCTGCTATCCACCTCTGTTTTATGGGACTGTTCATCCCATTCACATTCACAGTTATGATTACTATCTGTGACTTTCGCTGCATTTTATTTCCCACCCTGTTTATAGCTTTGTGTCTTCCTTTTCCCTCCTTAGGTGTTTTCCTTTTGATCCCTGCTTCCCTCAGTATTACCTCCCTGTGTCCCCCCTCTTGACCTACTCTTTCCCCTTCCTACTCTTTCCCTCCCTTCTGACCACCCTGCCCTTCTTACACTCCTCCCTCCTTATCCCTCCTACTGCCTGTAGGGCACAATAGATTTTTATTCTTAACACAGTGTACTATTCCCTCCTTGAATCCAAACCAATGATTGTGCATGTCATATATTGCTCCTCTCACTTCTTCTTTTCCCTCTTTTGTTATGAATTTTTGTGTCTTTTCATGTTAGAATCTAAACTTAGCCATTTATATTGATCACTCTTTAAATCAGAACCAATGAAAGTAACAATCATATGATGCTCATCTTCTTCCTTCCCACCCCTCCACTTTAGTATGTTTTTATGCCTCTTTTTGCATCATATTTTACCATCTTCTGCCTCTACCTTTCCTTTTCTCCCATTACAGTTCCTTTCTTCCACTTAATAGTTTTTTT
>JAQQSW010016946.1:0-11562 GCA_028646575.1 Pseudocheirus occidentalis | reverse complement strand
CCAAGAGGAAGCAATTTGAATACTGTGGAAACACAATTAGGATAACCCAGGATCTGGCAGCTTCTACATTGAGGGATCAAAGGGCCTGGAATATGATATTCCAGAGATCAAGGGAGCTATGATTAAAACCAAGAATCACCTACCCAGCAAAATTGAGTATAATCTTTCAGGGGAAAATATGGTCATTCAATGAGGTGGAGGACTTCCAAACATTCTTGCAGAAAAAACCAGAACTGAAAAGAAAATTTGACACTCAAATAAAAGAAGCATGAGAAGGTAAACATGGAAAAGAAATCATAAGGAACTTATCAAAGTTGAACTATTTACATGCATACATGGAAAAATAATAATTTTAAGTTATGAAACTTTTCTTAGTATGAAGATAGGGTAAGGGAATATAAATGTATCAATATATGTATACATATACATATGTCTGTATAGGAGGGTTTATATATGCATAACACATCTGAGTATGTGTATATATGTGTACATAGAGGGCATAGGATCAATTGAATATGAAGGGATGATGCTTTAAAAGGTGAAATTCTGAGGTGGGGGAGGATTAGAATGAGAGGAGACAGGGAGAGACAGAATGGGGTTAATCATCTCATATAGAAGAAACTAGGGATAATGGTTACAATGGAAGGGAAGAATAGGAAGGCAAAAGGGAAAGGGTCAACCTGTCATTGAATTTGGCTTAGGGAAAGAATGACACAAACTCTAAACAGGGTATCTTGTCACATAGGAGAGTAGGGGGGATGGGAATGAAAGGTGGGATGATAGAGGGGAGGGAAGAGTGGGGGAAGGATTGCTGGAAGTGCACACTTCTGTAAAGGGACAGGGACAGGGACAGGGTAGAGAATAGAACAAGGGGGGGTGGGATAGGAAGGAGGGACGTATAATCACTCTCTCACAATATGTCCATTGTGGAGATGCTCTTTGTAACTACACATGTACAGCCTGTATTGAATAGCTTGTCTTTTCAGTGGGGGTAGATGATGGGGGCGGAAGGGAAAGAAAGTAGAATAAAGTTCTATAGTCAAATGTTAAAAATATATATGTGTATATACATATATATATATATATAAAACAACATTTATTATTATTATTATCTACATGCAAGTGGGAATTAAGATATACAGGCACTGGGGTAGGGAGAGCCATCCTACCCTACTGGAAAGTCAGAGGGGTGATGGGGGAGGACATAGGAAAGAGCAGTTTGGGGGAAGGGCTTTGCAGTGGGATGGCTATTTTGAGGTCGCGTTTACAGGAAAGATGGGGAGAAAATTTATAACTCAAAATCTTGTAGAAATGAGTGATGTAAACAAGAAAATAAATTAGAATTGTAAAAAAAAACTGTGACTACAGACAAAGATCTCATACCCAGCAAAGTTAAGCATAATCCTGTATAAAAACAAATGGGGGGGCAATTTGGTGGTACAGTTAATGGAGTAAGGAGGACCTGAGTTCAAATCTGGCCGCAGGCACTTAATACTTACTAGCTGTGTGACCTTGAGCAAGTCACTTAACTCCAATTTCCCTGCCTTCCCCCCTCCAAAAAAAAAGCCAAAAAATGGACATTTGTTCAACTCTCAGATTTTCAAGACTGGGTTAAAAACAACAACAACAATAACAACAACAACAAGAAACCTGAACTTAATAGAAGATTTAACATATAAGAGCCAAGAGAAACATAAGGTACATATCAAAGACTGATTATTAGGGATTTAATAAGGATAGACCATTATATATATATATATAAAACATATGTCTAAGATTCTTACTAATAATTGGGTAGATCATAAGAAAGATCAGAGTAAATCTGAGCATGATATGAATTTAAAAAGTAAAACCATTTAGGAACAGTTAAAAAGAGTAGTTATTTTATACAAATGAGGTGCAAGAGGAAGAAATAATAAAGAGGAATGAGATGGGGGAGGGCTGGTAGTTCTGGTAACCTACTTTCATCAGGAATGAGTTAAAAAGGGAACAATATATATATATTTAGAAGAGTATAAAAGCCTTCTAAATTCAGAAGCAATAAAATTTTAGAGGCATATGAAGGGGGGAGAGGACAAGGTAGGAATCTTTAGAGGGTTGGATGAGGGAACAAGCAAAAGGGCGTTATAGAAGGGTGTTTAGATTTATAGGAATGGGAAGATGGGGTGGTTCCTTGGAGAGGGGTAGGTAAGTAATAGGAAGGCAAGGTAGCTGGTAGAAGTAACATAGAGAAGGAAAGAGGGATAGGAAGCAAGAGATATTTACAAACATAAAAACAAAGATCAGGAGTAGAATTTGTTTGAGAAAGCATATGACTATATATGTATGTATATATGTGTATGTACATGTATATATCTATAGCTATAGAAAAACATATCCATACTTAATTGTAGCTGTCTGGGGAAGGGAGGAGGGAAAAAGAACAACAAAGTCATGTGCAGCAGAGAACAAAAGAAAACTTCCAAGGAAGTAAAGAAAAGACGGACAGTTCTCAATATAACATTTATTATTTACCATATAGACTTTCTTAAAATGAAAATGTATTGTTACATATTTTGAATCCTCTTTTATGTTCTGCTATGTACATGACATGTTTTTATCTTACTTTGTATTTAACTTCCAATATTTAAGTAAAAAAATTTTAAAAATAGTTCAAGCACTGCCCCCCACATGAAGTCTTTGCTAGTGCTATTCCTTCTCTAACTTCCTTGTATTTTATTACCATGAATTTATTGTGTGTTTATGCTGTAAAAACTTATAAATGTATGCTATATTTCCTGATAGAATCTATGCTCCCTTCGAGCAGGAATTATTTCAATTTTTTGTCTTTGTATTGCCAGCAACAAGCACGGAGTTTGACAGTTGCTTCATAAATATTTTTGATTGAAAAATTGGTTGTTCAGATAAAATCTAAATGTGTCATTTTTATTCATCACAAATGAGTTTCCTACACATTCATATTTATAAATATTTAGGTCTTTAAAATGAGAATTATTTCTACAGATCAATTAAATGCTAGCAAATAGGCCTTTACTTTCTACTATTTAATTTGTGGTACAGGTATTTTTTTAAATGAGATAAACATACAAGAATACTATTCTGTAAATTTAGTATTCATTTAGCCACTTTATCTTGCTAGATTAGGGTCTGAATGATTTTGCATTGACATATTGATTCCTTTATATATATATTCATTGATATATTCATATATATATGATTTCTTCATATATATGTTCATTGATATATTCAATTTCTTAAATATACCCACTAGATACACAAGTGTCAGGAGAAATTTTTCATTATGAAATCATTTTCTTTTATCTTTGTTATTATGACTAAGAAAAATGACAATTACTTTCTTTTTTTAGTTCAAATTCTCTTCAAGATACAGGAAAGCCAGAATGTTTTGCAAAATTATTTAAGTACCTAATGCTGTGCCCTCACACTGTTACACAATTTTACTTAGAACCTTCCTTTTAATGGAATTTTAAAAATAAAGTTCATTCTCTTGGACAAATAGAAAAACTGCATGTAGCTCTGAATGCATATTTCTCAATTCAAATGATTGTATGTGAAGCATAGAAAGCGTCCAGATTGAATAAGAGCACAATAAATCTGCATTTCATCTTGATATCAGTTCAGCTCTTTAACAGAAGACTATAATACAATTTTCCTACATTATATAATTTTCATTTAAAAAAATCTGTCAATTATATTGCAAATTCCTCTTGATATGGCATTGCTATCAGCAGGCTAACAAAGTAACAAATCTTCCCTTATGTCAGTTTTAACAGCATATCTTACATATGTAATCTTGCATTTTTATCTTTAACTACATCTGTTGCCTCATCCACTTGTGGAACAAAATAGAAAAAGTCTAGTTTTTCAATGAATACATTATAAAGGTCTTTCTTCATTAATATAGGCAATATTTACTGCCATATTGTTCAGTGAAATGAAACCCTTTGAAGATCCTCGTATATAGTTTACCAAGATTTGTTCTTAACATGTCTATAGCTTTAGGTAGCACCAATGTTTCTATTATCAAATGGGGCTTTTTTATACTTAGCAGTTCTTTAATCAACCCTACATGATGCAAGAAATCCTTCTGAAGTTACAGAGTGTTTGTAAAGGAATGTTTTTCATGTTAAAAGCATCTATTTTTCTCTGGAAAAACCCCCACATCTTACCAATGTATTCTGCATATACACTTTCTTTTTTTCCCCTGCATATACACTTTCAAGTTACATCCATTTATTAGGTTTCACACTATATGGAACTAAAATATTTGCACAAGGCAAGCGTAATGGTCTTTCCTTCAAAAGCAGAACTTGTGCCTCTCAATGATAAATATTATAGATCTTATTTTCTCAACTTGGGCTTTTTACTTTGCATTACTTTATTTCTACTACTTATACTACCTATCATTTTGCTTTATTGGCTGTAGCTGATTCAGAGGACTTCTTATTCCAGCCAGTTACATATTTATCCCATATGAAAGCATATTATTTTCTTTATAAAATAAAGGCAAAAGAATTTTAACGGCATTAAATGCAAATAGTATTGGTGATACGTTTAAACCATTAATTTTAACTGTTCTTTAGTTGATTCATTTTTTTAAAGTTGCATATTTTTTGGCAGGGGGGAGACATTTTATATTTATTATTCTTGCCAAAATGAATTATTGTTACAGTTTTGGGGGGTCAGGCTGTATAGGTTTCACCTATACCCTTCCTCAACAGGCTTTCCTGGCTTCCGCTTTCTCTGGGAGAAACAGCTGCACAGAAAACTTAAGACACAGGGCTTGCTTCTTGCTACTTTCTCTTAGGCTTGGCGTGGCTGGAACTCCCTCTCATTCTCTAAGCTTGGTGTGGGACTGGAACTCTTCTTCAGAACACAACACTTGCTTCTAGCTCTCTAAGCTTGGCGTGGCTGAACTTCCTTCTGCCTCCAGGTAGCCTGTATTTAAGTCCTTTCTCCAGGGCTCCTTAGGGCCCCTCCCCTGGCCTTGCCCTCCCCACAGGGAGCCAGGTGATGCAGAGAGATAATCCTGCTTATCGCAAACAGGTGCAGCCTTCTCATTCTGCCCCTAGGTGATCACGCCCCTGTTAGTTGAGGATGGTTCAACCCATTACCAACAAGAGCCCCAACAAATTATGTGGAGAAACATAACAGATATTATGTTATTTTAACTTCCACACAAAGATTGTTTAACTTCAAATTTCATTATTTTGTATTCAGATGAAGGAAACAGTGCAACATCACAATTCATTTTGTGAGAAGCCTGTGAATGATAATGGTAGTCCATGCCCACATGAAAATTGCATATGCACTGATTCAAATTTGGGTTAACTTGTATATAGCTGTATTAAATAGTTATTGAACTGTATTCACTGACAGTAGCAAGGAATTCACTGAGGATTTGTTGACTTTCATTTGAGCTTTGTTTTTATTGATCAAAGGGCATATATTTATTTAAAAGTTTTACTTGACAATAATGTTGGCCATTGTTTTGAACCATGGTACCTCCCCCAGACATAGGAATGGGTTGTTCTTTGCCCCACGATTTGGTAAACTCTGGGTAGATAGATAGAAATATAAAGAGATGAATAAATGGATAGAGACAGATAACTGATAAAAAGATAAATAAACAATTTAATAAATGCTTACTATTTTCCAGGCTTGAGTTAAGTGCTGGGAATACAAATACAAGTAAAAAGAAAGATAGTCCCTACCTTCAAGAAGTTTATAATCTAGTGAAGGAAGGCAACATTTAAAAAGAAATTGATGAGGGAGTAAAAGGTACCTACACAAAGAAAAAAAGTGGAGAGATGGTCTGGTGCAACATAGGTTGGTTCAGGTTTGAAGAGAGCATGATGCCTGGAGTGGGTGCTTTCTCAAATGGAGCTTTGGAGAGGAACTAACTGATTAGAAGCTGGCTAATGTAAAATCAAATACGTAGCATTTTCCCCAACAAAAATTGCAATAATAATAGCTAAAATTTATGTAGCACTTAAAGGTTTGCAAGCCATTGTACACATATTACATCATTTGATTCTCACAATAACTCTGTGATTATAGGTGCTATTGATTACCCTCATTTATAGATGAGTGCAATGTTAATGGGAGTTGAAGATCTTCCCTGCCCATTAATAGGGCTCATGAGGAACCCAACAAGAGAAGCTTGATTAGGAGAGGCTTGTTTTTCAGGAAGTCCCACACCTTTTGTTACTTTGTAACTGGGCAGTGGGTCATGAGGGTTGTGATGCCCTCTAACCCTGAGGAAGTGTGTATATACTCTGAGGTTAGCATTTTGCTTTTGAGGCTCACTCATTGGAACAGTGTTTGTATGATTTGGCCAGATGAGACTCGGGGTAGCTGTTAAGGAGCTCCCCATCTCTGAAAACCCAGATGTTGGTGCTTCTCTCTCTGGTAACTATGAATGTATGTAATGGTCAGACAGTTGGATCTGTTGATCTGTGATGTATGAATTATCTGCTCAGATGGTTAGAAACCCTGTCTGTTGGTTTTTATACTATTATTTCTGCTTGTAATTCCTGCTTGTACTTTTGTATTTTCTCTGAAGTGAAGGGTACTGACTTTTCCTCCTGAACTCAGTAAATTATATATGTATGTATGCATATATACATATGTATGTATGTTTGATTAAAGTAAGATTGTTGACCTCTTTTGTGTTGCTTTCCTTTAGAAAAGCAAATGAAAGAACCTGTGCTAGCAGCCCTCCTGTGTACTGGTGTTATTGGTCTTATACCTTCACAGCAGGTGCAAGTAGTATTGCTGTTACCATGAGATAACTAAGGCTGAGAGAAGTTAGACGACTTAAATGTGCCCAAGTATCAGAGGCAAGATTAGAATTTAGGTGACGGGGGGATAGAGTGCTGGATTTGGGATCAGGGAGACATGAGTTCAAATCCTGCCCTAATTACTAACTGTGTGACCCTGGCAAAATCACTTAGTCTTAGTCTCCATGTAGTCTCAGTTTCCCCATTTGTAAAAAGGGATATACCTCACAGAGCTCTGAGATAATCAAATAAAAATATATATAAGGCACTTTTCAAAATTAAAAATGCAACAGAAATGTTGTTATTGTTATTTTCATTATTATTCTTAATCCTTATTCCCAGTCCAGCATAGCAATCACTGTCACCTATCTGCAAAGCACAACAGACTTGATTCAGAACCTGTTAAGATAATTTTCTTTCCCTTCCTGATATCTCCCTTCCCCTAGGAACCTTTACAGTTACCCCCAGAGTCAAAGTAATATCCTATTCATAGTCTTCCTCATCCTAACTTTGTCAACAAAGAGAAAAAAAATAGGAGTCAAACCCTTTCCTGTAGACCTGCACAATTTGCATTAAGTACCAGGGAAGGGCAAGGTCCAGATTTACTTCTCCCCATCTTGGCTTTGTTTCTTGTTTATCTTTGGCTTCAGTAACTGCTTAATCCAGGAAACTCATATGGTCCAAGAACTTCTCTGGGATGGCTATTTCACTACCATCTGATCTGAGATGGAGTGCCCTTGACTTGGGCAGAGTGTGTATGAATGGCTTCTTGTATCTTTGTACTCGCAAGTTTCCTACCCCAAGGCAGTAGGAGTAAAAATGAGACCATGGTTCTATTGAAGTACTGAAGTAATGATTCATTATTTTATACATTATTTACTAAAACATGAATAAAAATCTATTTTTCATACAATATGCAAAAGAGCGTCAGATAAGAGGACTTGATCTTATTTGAACTGATTTGTGCCTTTTCACTGTCAAAAAAAATCATAACACTTTTTGCCTTTCTTTATACACCCAATGCTTAGCC
The DNA here is from genome assembly GCA_028646575.1 of Pseudocheirus occidentalis. Taxonomy (NCBI): domain Eukaryota; kingdom Metazoa; phylum Chordata; class Mammalia; order Diprotodontia; family Pseudocheiridae; genus Pseudocheirus; species Pseudocheirus occidentalis. Next base: position 3,729 of record JAQQSW010016946.1, on the reverse strand, counting down.
CAATGCTTGGAAGGTAGAAGGTGCTTAATAAATGTTTGACTTGGAATGAGAAAATGTTTTGTAACAAAGTCGAGGAAGGAAATTTTGTATTTGGTCTTAATGAGACATTCACTCCTTACTTCATGTTAAATTATTGCACCCCATTTGAAACAATGCAAGCTGCGCACTGGCAAATGTGTGACCATTATGAATTATGATGATAATAATAGCTGTTTGCCATGTGTAAACTTGTTGCTGGATGGGGATTGTAGGTGAGAAATGGGTAGAGAGAACTTCCTGACTATGAGAATTTTGAGATAACGGAAGAGGCAAAGAAAAGAAATTGTTTTTTCATTCTGTTTCTTTTTCTTTCCCTGAAAATGCAGGAGGTGCTTAGGTGATGTATATAATTGCAGTTAGTGTTAACTATCAGCTGATATATTGTAATTTCTTCCAGAAAACATCATAAAAATTGTAGCGGCTTTACTTCTATTGTCACAACAATTTTGATTAAACATTGACACAGAAATTTACATCTTAAATTTCTTGTTAGTCAAACAAGCATGTTTCATCTGATTTTTTAATTCACTTTTTGGTCCTTAAAAACACTACCAGGTTTGTTTCTTTTCTCTTTCTGGGGATATTTTTAAAAATAAATAATAGACCATTTCATTCTACATATATTTGTTTTTATTGTGGCAAAAAAGAAAGTCCCAAATTTGAAAGTGAACTTTTATTGAAAGAAGATGATTATTTACCACAAGGCGCCAAGTATGAATTGTGTGTCATAAAATACAATGAATCTTTAGAATCTAGTTATGTAATCATGTGGCACAATTAATATTCTTTTAAAACTAATTTAAAATACATACATAGATATGCACATGTATATTCCTATTTTGATTAATCACTAAATAAATAAGAATTTATGTCAACCATGGGCCAAACACTGGGCTAGGAGATTAGGATACAAAAATATGAATGAAACAGTCCTAACACACAAGTAGCTTATATTATATGGGAAGAGGAGGGGCGACAACATATACATATATGTGGAGCCAAATGAGCTAATCAATTAAATCATACCACCCCACTTAAAATAAAATGGAATGGATAGCCCCTCAGTTCCCTTCCTTCAGTTCCCTTTTAGTTCTAAAACTATGATTCATGTATCACAATCTGTTGGGCATTCCTTAGTTGATAGGCATCTGTTTTTTGCTATTATAAGAAATGATGTTATAAGTGCCTATCTTTCTATATTTTCACTCTTTGGGGTATATGTCTAGTGGTGGGATCTCTGGGTCAAAGGAGAAATGTTGGACACCTAGGCTTCTGTTTGGTGGTCTCCTTCAGTCTAGTGCCAATTAAAATGAAATGACTAAGAGATATACTATAGTTATTACTGTTTAATATTTGTGGAATAAGCATAATATGCAAGACACGTTTTAACATTTGATCACAATGGAAAGTGCTAATTAGGAAAAAATCCACATAAGGGGCAATGACCTATAAAATACACATTTATGAATCTAAATATAGATTCATATATGAATGGATGAAAAGGATGATCTTATGAGTCATAAAGGAGATGACCTATTGTAATTAACTCATGTGGAATGCAATAGATTAGTTCTTGTCAGAATTAAGTGAATTTATTCAGCAGATTGTTATATTTCTTCTATTGATTGTTTTTGGTGTTTTACTTTGATATTTGAATAAATGTTCTCAAGAATTTCAGTTCTTTCCTTAAATGGCAGCAGACTGAAGTGACAGGGCAAACAGAGACAGAAATATATAGAAAAGATCAAATGAGATATATCTATACTTACATTTATATATAGTGTGTGAAGGCTCAGATTGGTGGGAAGAAAATAGGAATTCTGAGGATATCACTTTTTCTCTATTCAATGACAGGAAGCATTGACTGTTTTGGAAGAATGCCTGCCACTACAAATATTTGTAGGATGCTCCATTCTTCTGTCTTTGCCACTGATCTACATACTTCGACTCCCCCTTAAAAACCATACATTTCTAGTGTCATAGTCATCAGCAAGTGATACGAAAGACCTTGGGCTTTTGGAATGGAAGTTTGGGATGCTAGTCCAAAGGAGAGGACATTGGCGACTCTACAAGTTGCATTAACTCACACAGAATGACTAACTCGTAGCAGGATGACTAAATGCAAAACGTTCAAAAAGCCCCCCTGAAACGTTTTACTGAGCACTCTACAAAGGGGGCAGAGTAGTAAAGTGAAAGAGAATTTGATTTGGAGTAAGAAGATACAGGTGGAAATCTTAGTTCTGTTATTTGTCTCACTTCGGGCAAATGAACTCAGTTTCCTTAGTGGTAAAATTATATCATTGTATTGGATTGCCTCTAAGATCCATTCTGGATCTAAATATACTCTTATCTCCTGTGATCACTTGAATTAAATAAAGCATTATACCAAAACAGTGGATACAAGAAAAGACATGTTCTTAAATTTTTTATTTTTGTATAGAAAGATCATCTAAACAGGCAACCTAGGTTTCATTTCCAGCATCATCATTAATTAACTTTTTGACCTTGGGCAAGCCATGTTATCTGTATGGACAAACTTTTCCTCATCTCTAAAATAAGGGGATTGGGTTAAGTTATATTAAGTTCTTTTGTGAATCTGAAAATAAATAGTTTTCAGTAGCATAAAGACAGAAGAAATTAAAATTTCTTCCAAAATGTTTTTCTAAAGGTCCCGTGGAGATGGAACATTGCCATCTAGAGATAGATCTCACAAACATGAATATAAATACTGTGTACAATAATCTTTTATGTGCTTAAAATTCTTTATAATTTCTTTCCTGCATCCAAAGATTTTTTAACTCTTAAGTATGAGAACGGGGAAGAAAAAAGAAACACAAGAGGAAAATATTGGGTCATTCATTTAACAAATAGCTGTTAAGTACCTAATATATTCATAACAACAGATATAATCTCATTGGATGATTTTGATTATCAGTATTAAGTATTTGATTATCATAAGGCAGGGAGAAGATGTTCACTAAAAGGAGATACAGTGCAGAGTTCCAATGAAAGAGGGTTTCTCAACAGCTGATGAGGTCCTATAGATGCTCTTATTTGAGGACAGCATTGTACTTAATAACTAAGCAATCTACCTTGCACAATCTACCAGATAAGGAAGGAAAGAAACTATATGCCAGGAATTACACCATGGTTTTTGTTGATGTTGTTGTTGTTGTTGTTACTTAGTCATTTCAGTTGTGTCTGACTCTTCATGACCCCATTTGGGGTTTTCTTGGCAAAAATAAGGAAGTGATTTGCTATTTCCTTCTTCAGCTCATTTTAAAGATGAGGAAACAGGCAAACAGGGTTAAGTGATTCGTCCAGGGTAACACAGCTAGTAAGCATCTGAGCCTAGATTTGAACTTGAATCTTCCTCACTCTAGGCAAAGCACTCCATCTACTGTGCCACCTAGCTGCCCCAAGTGCTTTACATATATTATTTAACTTAATCCTCACAACCACTCTGAGAGGTAGAATTATTATTATCCTACTTATAGAATTGAGGAAACTGAGGCAAACAGGTTGAATGACTTTCCCAGGATCTCAGAGCAATTTAAAAGGTTAGATTTGAGCTTAGGTCTCCTTTTTTTTAAATTTTAATTTATTTTCTTGGTTACATCATTCATTTCCACAAGGTTTTGAGTTACAAATTTTCTCCCCTTTTTGCCCCTACCCCCCCAGCCCAGAACA
>JAQQSW010016945.1:0-11562 GCA_028646575.1 Pseudocheirus occidentalis | reverse complement strand
ACAGTGTGATCAATGTTCTGGGCTGGGGGGTAGGGACAAAAAGGGGAGAAAATTTGTTAACTCAAAACCTTGTGGAAATGAATGATGTAACCAAGAAAATAAATTAAAATTAAAAAAAAAGAAAAAGAAAAAAAAAGAAAACAATTAAACAAACAAACTCTAACTAAAAGGTCAAGTGCTGGGCTATGCCTTAGGAATACAAATACAAACAAACAAACAAAAAAGCCAGGTCATGTCCTCAAGGAACTTACATTGTAATGAGAGAAGGCTATATGGAAAAGGGTGTTTAAAGGGGCAAGGCTTACTTAGGAGAAAGAAGTGGAAAAGTTGTCAGGGGAGGTTTGGGCTGAGTTCACAGTGAGAATGACGGGCGGATAGCTCCTCAAGTGGAGTTTTGTGGGGAAGAATTCACCAATTGCAGGATGCCAAATATGTGAAGTGCAAGCAGGAAAAGGATTTAGGAAGATTCTGAAATTTCTTTATCATACTTCTATAATAAAGTGTTCAATATGATATGGTGGCAGATGAACTATGTAATGCTCTCTTCAATGAAATAGTAACTCTCCAACACAAAGTGGATTTTGGTCATTAGTGTGGTAAAGGGTACAGAGCAGTAGATTTTGAATCTATTTTGAATAGATTCATTTACAATCTACTTGATGTTATATAAGCTTTTTAACTTCTATAAGCCTCAGTTTCATCATCCATGAAATGAAGGGGATGGAGTAATTGGTACTTAAAGTTACTTACAATTCTATCATTTTATGAAATGTATGAACATCTTCCCTTTGCAGTGGTTCTCAACCTTCCTAATGCCATATAACCCTTTAATACTCATATGTGGTCATATCTGCATGTGGGTGGACCCACCTGGAGACAGAGAAACAGTGTCTCGATTCCTAAGACCATTGGAAATATGTGTTTTCTGATGGTCTTAGGCAACCCCTATGAAAGGGTTGTTCTATCCCCAAAGGAGTTGCAACCCACAGGCTGAGAACCGCTGCCCTAAAATCTGATGAAAGAAAAAAAAACATGTTGTAGAGTTAAGGGGAAATAAATTCAGTGATGAGTGAAAGAAGCAAAAACTTCTCAGACTATACTCTAAAATCTAGTAAGTTTTTCATGGGAAACAGGCCCAAGTTCCCTTTCCCCTGAAATCACATGATTTACTAGGACTTAGAATTCAGAGCGGTGGGGAGTCACCCCAATCCTCAGTGACACCTCAGCATAAGATGTGCCAAATAAGGACAGAAGTGCTTTCTCAAATGTACATTGGGTGGTCACTGTTTCCTTGTTCAGGTACTTGAGTTAGATTGCTGTGCTTAGATTGTGCACCTGACTTCTAGCCAATGGAAGAAAAGGGTCAGAAGGGGGATGGGGGAGAATTCCACATTAGGGCTTTATAACTTTTCCATTTCCTTTTGTCAATTGCTTCTCCTCCCTGACTATTTGTCAGAAACGGGGGTTGCCCTTTCTCAAGATCATAAATAAACCATTTTCTCTGCTGCCTACCTTGAGAAACCTCTGTGTATTATTTGGGTAAGGATCTCTGTTGCACACAGTTTGGGGGTGCACAGTTTTGGGGGCTTGTCTGGGACTCATCCTTTCGTGAAAGGGTCCCACAGACCCTTAACAAAGACCAGGCACCAACTGAGGTTTTTCAGGGGTCCTTGGAACTGGTTTGTGAGATCTGACTCTGATCGGGTAATAACCCAGAGAGGAACTCAGTAGGAAGCAGAAATTCTGGTTTTGCTAGCAAAGATCTCTGGCAGGGATCATGCAAGTTTGTGTCCACAAATCCAAGTAAGCAAGTCCCTAGGTGATCGTGGGGTAGGAGAGTCTCCTTGGTGAAAGTCTATAAGATTTCTCCCGCCTGGGAAAGAGTTAGATATGCCTAACAGCTCTTGATAAGATTAAAACTATGGGGAAAGAGCAATCTAAAACAGCCCATCCAAAATACCTTCCTAACATTCTGGAGGATAGTCCTCTTGGAGATAGCCTTGTTAATTTGCCAAAATACAAGAGAAAAGACCAAAGGAAGATGATAAAATACTGTTGCCGGCATCCCACATAGAGGAAGCATATCTTGACCAAAATACTGCTCCTCTGAAGACTGGGTGTGCCAACAACTAAATTCATACATGAATTCTAAGGAGACTTTTAACCTGGAGGAAAGTGAATATGCCCTGTGGCTACCAGTGAAGGGGGAGGAACCCAAAGGGAAATCAGAACAACAAGAACAGAGGCCCCATTCCTGGGACACCATTCTTTCTCTACCCCAGCCCTACTTTCCTCTACCACAGGCACTTTCTGGCCCAGCCTTAACTCCTCCTTCACTGCCCTCAATGCCATCTGAAAGGGAATCTGAATTGACTTGGCCTGGTCAGGCACACCCATATACTACCCTCTCCCGAGGGAATTGAGATAGTTAAGGAAGATTAAGAAAGTTTTCCTCCTCTTCAGAAGTCCTGCTGGTCCAGGGGATGTTATGCGAATGCCCCCTTAAGCAGCACTGAAATTAGAACTTTTAAGAAAGAAATGAAACAGTTAATTGAAGACCCCTTGGGGGTCACTGATCAGGTTAATCAGTTTTTAGGACCCAATTTGTATTCTTGGGGAGATTATCAGTCTTGGATATATTATTTACTGGGGAAGAGAGGGGACAAATTAGGTGGGCCACTACGCAGGCTTGGGACAAATCCCAGCCTATGGCTCAAGGGAGTCCAAGAATCTAGGATCACAATAATCCCATACATAGAGGGTACCCACAAGATCTTAGAAACATGGTGATCCAGGGAATTCAGAATGCAGTGCCTAAGAACCGGAATTTAAACAAAGTACAGGAAATAGAGCAGGAGAAAGATGAGGTCCCATACCCTTTTCTTGATAAATTGAAAGAAAATATCAGAAAATTCTCTGGCCTAAATTTAGATGATCCTATGGCCCAAACATGGTTAAAGATATATTTTGTTACTAATGCTTGGCCAGATATTAATAAGAAATTACAGAAAATTGAAGAGTGGCAGGAATCTTTCAGACTCCACTCCCCAAAACAAAAAGGGAGCTTTGGAAATTCTTGGGACTCGTGGGATACTGTAGGAACTGGATTGACTCCTATGCCATCCTGACCAAATCTCTGTATCAACACCTATTGGTTGAAAAATCTGACCATATAGTGTGGAATGAGAACAGTAGAAAGAGCTTCGCTCAATTAAAAAGAGGACCTGACTTCCCCTTCAGTACTGGCTCTCCCTTCCCTAGAGAAGCCCTTCCATCATTTTTGTAAATGTAGAAAAGGGAGTAGCCCTTGGGGTAGTGGCACAAATAAGAGGAGGGCAGAGAAGACCAGTAGCCTTCCTCTCCAAGATTCTGGACTGTGTTGCCAGGGGATGGCCCATTTGTATTCAGGCTGTGGCTGCCATGGCCACCCTAGTTGAGGAGAGTCAGAAGCTGACCTTTGCGGGGAGACTTATAGTGAGTATTCCACACCAGGTGAGGGTGATTCTAAATCAGAAAACAGGCAGGTGGCTCACTGATTCCCAGATCTTGAAATCTGAGGCTATTTTACTAGAAAAGGAGGATTTGGTATTAGCCCAAGATAATAACCCTGCCTTTTTCCTCATTGCTAGCATGGAATTGAGTTCAGGGTGTGAACATTACTGGCTAGATGTAATTGATCTCCAAACCAAGGTATGGGAAGATCTCCAAGAATCCGCTGTTCTGGGAGGGGAAAAATCTGTTTATAGATGATTCCTCTAAAGTGCTTGAAGGGAAATGGAAAAATGGGTATGCTATAATAGATGGAGATAGAGTATCTCTGATTGAGGCAGGGGGACTACCTAAATCCTGGTCTGCCCAGACATGTGAACTTCACACATCAAATCAGGCCCCAAACTTACTGTTAAAAAGGGAAGGGAACATTTATATAGATTCAAAATATGCTTGGGGAGTGGCACATGTATTTGGGAAGATATGGGAAGAATGGGGAATGATCAATAGCAGAGGAAAGGAACTGGCCCATATTACCTTAATAAGCAAAGTTCTGGAAAACCCATTATTGCCTGAAGCCATTGCTGTTATACATGTTAATGGCCTAATGGCCATCAGTTGGGACAATCCTTTGAGTCAAGAGGAAACTGCCCTGCAGATGAGGAAGCTAAGAGGGCAGGCAGATCCTATGTTGGTCTTGATCCTTTCGTTTCCTCCTAGTCTCCCCTCTCTCACTCCTTTACTCAGGAAGAGAAACAGAAGGCCCAAAGTCTTGGGGTAGAAGAGATTAAATGTGGACACTGGTTCCTCCCTGATGGTTGAGAGGTCTTGACCAAAGCAAGTATGAGGCAGCAAGTAAGTATGCAACACTTATACCAGGTAGCCACTGGGATGCCCAGAACATGTGTGATGCAATTTTGGCCTGGTTTGTGTCTCTAGGCCTATATACCTTAGCAAAGCAAGTTCAACCAGGCTCCAGCTGGGGGAAGGCCCCTGGGAATTAGGCCATTCCAGAATATACAGGCAGATTTTACAGAATTGCCTCCAGTAGGCTGTTTAAAATACTTGCTGGTCATACTATATCAGCTAACCTCTTGGGTGGAGGCATTTCCCATGCCGCAGGCAACTGTGCAGGCAGTTAGCTAAATCCTGCTTGAGCAAAACATTCCTAGATATGGGACGATGGAGAGGAGAGACTCGGAATAGGGGACACATTTCACTTCCAGGATCCTTATATCTCTGGCCCACACCTTAGAAATGACCTGGGAGCTCCACGCTCCTTGGTACCTTCCTCTTCTGGAAGAGTGGAAAGGATGAATCAGGAAATAAAGAGACAGCTCACTAAATTGTCAATTGAAACCCAACTACCATGGACTAAGTGCCTCCAGCTAGCCCTTGTCAAGATTAGAACTAAGCTTAGGAGAGATATTGAACTATCTCCTTAATGAACTTCTGTGTGGACATCCATATCCTGGGGGGAACGAAAAAACTGGGATCCTATATTGCAATGCAAAAACAAATTTCTTAGAAATTATGTACATGCCTTGGTAAAACATCTCTATGCTTTACAGAGCAAAGGCTTGATTGTTCAGACTCTGCCACTGGGGTTCCTGGTGCATCAATACCAGCCAGGAGATTGGGTATTGACCCAGGTGTGGAAAGAGGAAAAGCTTACCCTGTCTTGGGAAGAACTTTTCCAGATCCTGTTGACTTCAGATATGGCAGTCCAGACTAAAGAATGTGGGTGGACACACCATCGTCAGAGACCGGTGAATCTTCCTGTTGAATGGACTTTTCTGCTTATAACTGTACTAGTGGTTGGAATCCTTATTTGTTCTCTACCCATTTTGCATAATTTTTTACTTATAGCAAGAGTGTGATACCATGGGATTTATCTTAAATCTGCTCCTGGTCAGTATACCCTTTGTCCAGCTAGCTCCCATTCCCTGGGTACTCAACAAGAATATCAAAAACAGTTTTGAACAGCTACTAGGTGCAGTAGCCCAGGTCTTTAACGTGACTAACTGTTGAATTTGTGGGGGACCACAGCTTGAGCCATGATGGCCTTGGGGCCCAGTACCTTTGAGACCTGAGTGGCTTTTAAGTAACCTCTCTTTAATCCACAATGAGACTAGTTTCTGAAGATTAGCAGAGAGGCATCAGTGGAAATTAATGAGAAAAAAAGGGGAATATTGCCTAAAGCAGCAGGGAGCCTGGTTGGAATGTGGACATGTGGGGCTGAAAGATTGAACAAACTTCTAAATTATACTGTGTGTTGAGAATGCAGTTTAGGAGCCTGAGAAGGGAGGCTGACAAAAGGGTCTGCATTATGGAAGTGTTCCTGGTTTTAAAATAATAGTGTTAGTTAATTTATCTGGACCTTTAGGAAATGAAGAACCAGTCATCTATTACCCTTTTAAGGGAAATGACGCAATCATATATTCAGGGGAACAGCCTGCTTTAAGGGGTCATTACTGGATTTGTGGGCTAACTGCTTATACTCACCTATCTGTCAACTGGGCTGGTATTTGCTATATAGGATTGGTCACACCAAAGTTTTTCTTCCTACCAGACCAGGATGTAGGTCAGTTAGGTCTAAGGTCCTATGATGATTTGAGGAAGACAAAAGAGAGGTAAAAGTCTTGATACGACTCTGACTGACACAGGTGTTGCCAGCGGCTGGGGTACAGACATGTGGACCAGCCACTTGGGCACAAGATGGGAACTGGGGGTAGAGGACACCCATCTATATACTTAATAGATTAATTAAGGTTACAGGCAGTAGTGGAAATCATTACTCATGAAGCAGCATGGGCTATAGACCTCCCGGCTGGTCAGGCCACCCAAACTTGAGAAATCTAGATTATCTATTAGCTGCAGAAGGGGGAGTATGTGGAAAGCTAAATCTCTCTAATAGCTGTATGAAGATAGATGAGAACAGACAGTTAGTAAAAGATATTGTCCCAAATACTAGAAAACTGGCTCATGTGCCTGTTCAGACCTGGAAGTCTCCCACTGATGCCTCATGGTAGTCTTGCTTGGGGGAAGCTGGTGGAGACAGGGCCTTTGGTTTTACTGACAGCCATAAGTAGCATCATCCTACTACCAATATGCCTCCCCTGGATGATACAATTGATTCCTGGAATAGTTCAGAACATTTTGTCCAAAATGATAAGGCTAGATGGGACAGCTGAGGGGACTCTGACCAAGGGACCAGGCCTGGCCATGAGGGTCTAGAAACTGAGGAAGATGAGATTGTAGAAGGGGCTTACAAGCAATGGTGTGAGAAGTTTTCAGGGAGTGAAAATGAGAGGAGGGATTGAGTGAGAGAAGTGAAAACTTTTCAGACTCTACTCTAAAATCTAGTAAGGCTTTTCATGGGAAAGAGGCCCAAGTTCCCCTTCCCCAGAAATCACACAATTTACAAGGACTCGAAACTCAGAGCAGCAGGGAGTCACCCCTCTCCTCAGTGACACCTCAGCATAAGATATGCCAAATAAGGACAGAAGTGCTTTCTCAAAGTATATTGGGTAGTAAACAGACCAAGTACCTTTTTCTGGTACTTGAGGTAGATTGCCCAGCTTAGATTGTGCTCTGTAATGTTAATGAAATCAGAAGATCTTCCATGCCCCTTTATATTGGCACCTAGTAAAGGCACTTAGCTCTTTACTTCAAGTTAAGCACTTAGTAAACAGGCACTTAGCTCCTTACTTCAAATTAACTCCTTGGGAGTAGTTAACACCTTAACAGAAAGGGGCAGAACAGGGTGGAGCTATATTGTATATAAGGAAGAAAACCAGCAGGACAGTCAGATTTTCTCACTACCTGGAGACTGCATCTTTTGCTGAGATCCTCCTGCAGCTTTTACTGAGAACTTCTAAGAACCAGGCTGAGGAACTATTGTGAGTCTGAGAGGGATCCCTGCTTGAGGGAGCCTGTTCTATTCGTGAAGGCTTGGGAATGTGGGTGTTCACTGCATTAACCATGTGTATCAGCTTTGTGACCACTATAATGACTTTGGCTTTCTGGTTCTTGGACTTCTCCTTCTGGTTCTAGGACTCGGTGTTCTGATTTCTGAATAAAGACCTTAATTCTGCCCTCCATGTGGAGAGTCTGCTACATTTTGTGATTCACAACTATACCAGCATATTCATAACCACCATGGGTGTTGTGAATATTGAATTATTGATACATGCACTGACTTCCAGCCAATGGAAGAAAAGGGTCAGAAGGGGGTGGGGGAGAATTCCACCATTAGGGCTTTATAACTTTGCCATTTCCTTTTGTAAATTGCTTCTCCTCCCTGACCATTTGTCAGGAGGGTGGCCCTTTCTTGAGATCATAATAAACCATTCTTTTCTGCTTCTTTGTGAAACCTCTGTGTATTATTTTGGTAAGGATCTCTGTTGCACACAGTTTTGGGATGCACACAGTTTCTTAGTATTTGATGATATTTTTTCCATCAATAATAGGACAGATGTAAATTTATGAAAATTCTTCTGCAAAGAGTATTTTCTTTTAAAGGTACAAATTAAAATGGAATGTACACCTATGTAAGTTGAATGTTCTACTCTAAGAATTTCTCATATTTTCTTTGTAATGAGAAAAAAAGGAATCTCAGTGATCTGGAGAAAATATTATTGCTATTACAAAAATGGAATATTCTGGTTTACTCCAATTTTTCTTATAATATTAACCCAGATGACCTCCAGTTACCTCTTTAGTAAGTTAAACAGGAAAGGAGAAAGAGAAAAGAGCCGATAGAAATAGGAAAGGGAGTGTTTTGGTCAGTGGTACCAATCATGGAGGCTCTATGCTACCAACAACTCTTGACAAAAGGGATTCATTTCCCTTGTTCCCAATTTCCCAGAAAGCACTCCATGAGATCATTTAGAGTTGACCAATAACATCTATGCTCACATCTATGTGATGGACACATAGCAAAGAATTATGTTAGGTCCTCTCTTACTCAAATTCTACCTGAGATGCCGTGTCTAAAATAGTCATCACAGTGGTAGAGATGAAGAACAAAAGAAAAATGGAAAAAATGCATGTTTCTGGAACTTCTTCATAGAAGGAAAGAGACCTGGCTGTCTCCTGGGTTCCACCTAGTACTGGCTCCTGCCTGCCTTTCCATCTATTCCCAAAGAAAAGTAAAGAGATGTGGCCTCTTTGCCAGATGCCCAGGAGAAAGAAGAAGTGGCTACCCAATTCTTTTCTCTATTCTTCCAAATTCTTCTGGTCTAATCCAACCATAAGAAAGATAAAACCCAAAGGATATGGTCCTTATTTGTTAATGTCTTTGCAATCTTCTTGAAAGTTCCCATTGGGAGAGAAAAATCACCCATTGCAAATATAAGCTCAATAATTAGACTAGGTAGTATTGGGGCACAATTTCCAAAGGCTACAAGTGGGTAGGGAAAAACCTACCCTACCTTTGGATGGATAGTCATCTATATCTCTTACCCATCTCTGCCTATGGTCATTCTGCCTTTGCTCAGTTAGAATGTCCGTATGCCCCAATAGGCTGGAGGAGATATATACATGACCATATTACAAGATGTAAAAAACTTTATGGCCAATAAAAAGCAACAGAATGGCAGTACCCCATAAAGGATCCATGTATGAAAAGACTCACTTCAGGGTCCTTCTAGTGCTTTTAAAATAGGATTCTTCATTTGAATTTGATTTATATATACTATTTCAGAAACATGACAGCAAAACACAAGGTCCTGCTGCAGTTCACAGTTTATCACTTTACATTCTACTACATTAAATTTTGTCATAAATCAATCCCAGTGGAAGAGACCGTTTTAAAAAACTGTCTTTAGATGTGCTATTTTCTCAAAAAGTTGTTGAACAATCCAGCAAACATCACAGGGCAATAGAGTATGTTGAGAAATAAGCATCCTATAGTTTAGATTTGGTATGAAGAAGAAAACGTAGAATTGAAAGGCATATATTATCAGTGTCACTAGTGAGTGATTTCCCCTGTTAGCATTATTACAGTCTCTTTGACACATACAGCTATTTGAGAAGCTGACAAGACTTCTGTAAATGTATTTTTTACACCTGACATTTTTCCTGTGCTCAATCGTTGCCCATTGCCCACTAAGGCAAGCACAGATTTTTTTCACCTGACATGTGATGCCATGTTTTCCTTCCTCTGCACCTTTGCTCACAACATCCTTCTTTCCACTTGCCAATGCCTCTTATTAATTACAAAAGGGAGGCCCAAGGCTAGGTAGTTCAACCTGTGTCTGCACAAGCATTTCCTCCATAATGAACTTTATAAGTTGTTATCTAGTCTTTGCATGAAGACTTCTAGTAAGGATCAATTCACTACCTCACAAGACAATCCATATAACTTTTGGATTATTTTCCTCATTATAAGTTTACACTCACATTGAGCCCTAAATTTACTTTTCCTGATTATACTCAGTTCTGTGTCTAGAGACCATAAAAAACAAAGTGGGTGTAGGTTTTTTTGTTTTGTTTTTATTTTTTATCAAGGCAATTGGGGTTAAGTGACTTGCCCAAGATCATACAGCTGGTAAGTATGTCAAGTGTCTGAGGACATATTTGAACTCCAGTCCTCCTGACTCTGGGCCCTGAACTCTATTCACTGCACCACCTAGCTGCCCCTTAAGGTAGGTGTTTTTAACACGTCTTTTTAACAGTCACCTCTTCCAAGGCAGTCCTTCAAATACAAAGAAGAAAGCAACAGTGTCTCTCTCCTACTAGAATAGTAGTGAGATGCTTTCTGTCTCTCTTTGTTTCTCTGTCTCTCTCCCCAAAGTCTTCTGTAGGCTACACAATTATGTAGAACACCTGTACCAGATCAGAGTACAGTGGGATTCTAGATTAAGTCATAGACTGCACAGAGAAAGGCAGTATCTTGAGAGTGCAAAAAAGGTTTTGGGGGGCTCAATCATGCTGATGATTTATAAATGTGCAGCCCACTAAAAGCATCAAATGTTTGGGGTTTTTCCCCAGATTAAATATCTGGACTTATTTTTTCATCTAGTACTTAGGGCACTGACGTTTTGAAACCAAGAATAAAGCATGGCCTTTATTGTTATTAAACATCAAGAGCTTAGAATTGGTCTACTAATAGTCTTGGATCCTTCTTGGATCCTGATTCAGACTCTGGCATGTTATGTATACCTAGTAGCTTTGTGTCATATATGACTTTGATGGATATGCCATGAATGCTCCTATCAAAATAATGAATTTTAAAATGTGTTCAACAGCACAGAGGCACACATATATTTCTGCAGCACGAGACCTTTCAAGGTGGCATAAATATTATTGACTTTTCTTCTGCTATGGTCCAATTCTGAGTCCATCATGTCTACATGGAAACCGTGAGTTACTTTTGTCAAAATGCTTCACTAAAAATCCATGTAAACTACATTTACCATAACTTCCAGATACAGCAGTCTAGCAACTCTTGAAAATGAAAAAGGCTAGGCTGGTACAACCTGTTCTTGAAAAAGTCAGATTGGCTTTTTTCATCAGCTGCTTCATATTCTGAATGCACAATAAACATCTCCTTAAGAGAATTTCAAGAATTTTAGTGGGAACTGCTTAAGTCAAGCTCATTGCCCTGCTGGAAAGATTCTTTGTTGTTACTGAGTAGCTTTTAGACATGTCTAAGTCTTTGTGACCCCATTTCAGGTTTTCTTAGGAAAGATACTGTAGATGTTTGTTATTTTCTTCTCTAGCGCATTTTACAGATAAGTAAACTGAGGAAAAGAGGGAAAAGTGAACTGCCGAGAGTCATACAGTATCTGAAGTCGGATTTGAGCTCACAAAGAATCCTCCTTATGCCAGGCCCATACTCCATGCATTGTGGCACCTAGCTGCTCTACAGTAGGGCCACATTTACACTTCTCTAGTTCTATGAATCATTCCCAGTTTCCATAATCTTTCAAATGTCATTGTGTAATGGTAATCAATTTGTTTGATCAGATACTTAGGGCTAAGTAGATCATATACTTAGGGTTAAGTAGATCCTAGTAACTTAGGGTTAAGTATAGAACTCTGTCCATTGGTGAAAAGGTGTGAATT
>JAQQSW010016944.1:0-11562 GCA_028646575.1 Pseudocheirus occidentalis | reverse complement strand
TATATACCCTGTGAGGTATTTTCTTAACTGGGGGACTCAGAACAAATATGCCTGAACTCAGAATTTTTCAACTAAAATAAACTCCCTAATGTTGAAGAAGAAAGAACCAAGTGGACATTAGAGGTCATAGCATTGCCCCCAGGCTTAAAATAAGCTAATTATTTTAAGAAGATGTTACAAAGCACATATGATGAAAGCAGCTTACATCTACAACATCTCTACACACACCCCCAAAAATGTATTCTTATGGTCTTGTGCTGTTCTCTGTGGGATGAAGAATCTCTCCTGGGAAATCTACTTACTCTGCTGTACCTCCTTGGCTGAGTACCTGGTTCCAGTACTTAGCTGTGGTCTTTATAGCCTCTAGATATAAGCTTTTCTCTAAGATACTAGCCCAATATCCTTGAGAGTCATCAACAGACTTCAAACCCATCGGTGAGCTAGGAGGGTGTCTACTCCAAGCATGTGAAGACTTCCCTCACCAGAACCACCAGAACGGACAGATGAAAACAAGTTGTTCCAATAGCAATGAAGGCAGCTGAAGCAGATGGTGTAGAACTCTTAGAGCTTGGTCAGGCATCAAAAATTCCAAGGTCCTCTGCTGGATCTCCTAAGTGCTACTGGACTTTGATGATTCTGGAAGAGAGGGTAAGGTGAACTTTGTGCATCTCTGTCTCACTTAAACCTAATTCAGGTGCAAGTAAAGACACCATGCTGTGAATGTCATTGGTCCTCTTCAAAAATGCAGGACAAATTCCTTCTTTTAGAAGGAATCAGAAGAGCTGGTTCTATTGCCTACCATCTCTTGAATGGGATCCACAATCCAGGTAGCTCACTCTCCACTCCTCTCTCTTACTCAGCTCCACTACTGGACTCTTTGAGCTTACCCCAGCTAATAAGTGTCTCCTATGGCCATGTCCTTCCACTGCAAATTAGCATTGCTAATGATTAAGGAGAATAATGAATGTCTTCCTCCATCCCCACCTGGTTTCACTACACCAGAAGCATAAGGGAAAATATAAGGAGCTAAAGGCTTCACGGGCTGACTGCCTTCACAATTCCAGCTACAACACCATTTCTCAGTTTTTAAACTTTGACCAAGGCCCTTGCTCTAAGGTAAGTCAATTATCCCTACTCTGCCACAGTCAAATTTCCCTGCTCCTTTAATGTTCAAATAAGATAATTAGAGTAAGAACAGGCCACACCCTCAACAAGTTACAAATGAGGACAGTAGGGTGCCTGCTATTTATAATCAGTGAATAAGAGCCACCTTACCTGCTGCTTACATCTGGTAATTTCATCAAATGAATGGCCTCCTCAGTTCATCCTGAGATTACAATCCACCTCCCCAGACAGATGTACTTAATAAGTGCCTACTAAGACAGCCTGTCTCCAAGCTGTTTTTGGGTCAGTGAATTGTTCCCTTCTCTAGTGACCAACTTCAAAAGGATGCATATTCTTGCAGAAGGAAACAAAAGCAGAACGACTGGAGCAAAGCCTTATGGCTGGTTATCTATAATGAGACACTTCACTATAAACCCATAAAGCAAAATTTGGTTGCCCAGAGAACTTCAGGATTGTACATCAGTTTCAGGATGATATACTTGTCCAGATTCTGGATAATGGACAATGCTCTAGCACCTTCCCACTCATCAGTGGAGTGAAGCCAAGCTTTGTGCTAGCTCTTCCTCACCTGTGCGACTCTAGGCTAGTCACTTCCTCTTAGGCATCAGAGTGGAACTCTCCAAGGTTCCTTCCAGTTATATTCTCTATCTTGAGCTCCCCATGCAGTTCTCCCAACCTTTGTTCTAATGTCGACCCCACCTCTGATGTTCTGGGGTCTAGCAGTCCTTCCCGCTCATGTTCTAGGATTCTCAAGTCTTTTGACACCTTTTAGCAGTTTCTCCCCAGCCTCAAAAGCTGTTCTGTATTTCAAGGTCCCTTCTGGCTCTGATATTACATATTCTGTGTTCTAAAGTTCCTTTCAGCTTCTTCCAAGTTCCCTCCCCACTTTGATGTTCTAGCTTCTTGGGTTCCTTCCAGCTCTGGCACTCTTCTTACTTTCCTAGGTCTTCAGATGACTCTAACAGTGAATGAGGCCAGAAGAATTCAGTAAAGAAGAAAAGCTGATGGTACTGAACATATTAAAAAAGGACAATAATGCTGAGCTGAGAAATGGAAGGGAAGGGAAGCCACAGGCTCACTATCATTACCTTCACATTCTAACCTTCACAGCTACCGCCCCTGAAATTACAGGGTATTTTATAGCCATGTCCCCTTCTGATTATTATAGGGTGGCTTCACTTCCCCACTTATGGGGCCCCCATCATGCCATTGCCCTTTCATTTGGGGAATTGACCCTGCATCTGGCCCAGTGCCTCTCCTCCCCTTCTGATGAGCTTGACTGTTCTTTGTCTGCTCCCAGTGGCACATTGCATTACATCTGTCACACTGTCTCTTGCCTGATGGCCCATTTTGATCCCAGCATGATGACCAGCAGTTCTCTCTTCAGTGAAGGCTATGCACAGGGGAAATTGCCTCTGTCTGTCACAATGACCTTGGCTGCCTTAATGAAGGAACTGTTCTGTTCATTTACTTCCAACCAGTATTTAATAAGTTCATACTACGAGACTGTCTTGCCTTATCATAGTATAAAGGGAGGTGACCCTCAGCATGGCCACTGAGCAAATGCTCCAAGAAATCCTACCAAGGCAGCTTGGTGACCATGTGCACAGAGCACTGGGCTTGGAGTTGGGAAAACCTGAGTTCAAATGCAACCTCTAACACTCACTAGCTGCATGATATGGGGAAAATCACTTAACCTCTGCCTATCTTGGTTTCCTCAACTATAAAAAGGGGATAATAGTAGCACCTACCTCCTGGGGTTGTTTTTAGAGTCAAATGAGATGATATTTTTAAAGCACTTAGCACAGTACCAAGTGCATAGTAGGATAAATGTTTCCTTCCTCCCCTCCTTTCCGTCTTTCCTTCCTTCTTTCCCTCCTACAACAAACCTACCAAGTCAATTCTTCAGGTTACTATTTTTAGATGAAGGAACTGATTTGGGGATGCTTTGCTGAGTAACTTTCCCAGAGTTCCAAAACTGGGCAGTGTGAGAAGCAGAATTTGATTCCCAGATTTCTTAACTACAGCCTCAGTCTGCTGTCCACCACACTGTGAATGAAGAAATGCCCAGTTGTGCTTTAGGCAATGTGAAAGCAAGAATAGAGAGAGTAGAGGATGGCCCTACTTCTTCAGGGTGGGAAATGCCCACAAAGATCAGGTTTCTAACTAATAAGACACAAGCCAAAATCCTGCTGCCATTTCAAGGATCTTCTACTTCCTTGGCTATGGCTTGTGGTCCCTCCAAGTCTTCAAGCAAAAGATGAAGACCCACTTTGGGCCATAGTGGAAATGGAATGCTCTTCCTGGATTAGAATGGACTGGCTGACCTGTCATCCCAACTCCCAACTTTAACTTCTCTTCTCAGAGTTAAATAAGCTCCTCTATCTGTCGTTGAAGCCCGCACACCCCATGGTCCCAGTCCACCCCTGGGGCATTATTACGCATGACTCTCCTCCATGCATACTCTAGTTGAAACAACCCACCCTTATTGCTGCACCCCTGCACAGTCACTCCATTGAAACTTACCAGGCCTTGCACTGGCCGTTCCTCCAGGCCTAGAATCTCCTTTCAACTCACTTTGGCCTCTGAGAGTCTTTAGCTGCCTTTAAGCCTTAGTTCAAACCCCACACTCCATAGGAAGTCTTTCCTGGTCCCTGAATGACTAGTTCCACTTCCTTCCCCTGCACAAACAACACCATGGGCCTCTTTAGTATATACCTTTGTATGGGGACGGGAAGGTGAGCTATCCAGGGAGCAGTGAATCCGCCCCTCTCCAAAATGATAGAGACAGGGAAGTAAAGGGCTAATGGTGTTAAACCCTCTGTGGAGGCACTCTTCCAGAAGCATGGACAAGTTCTCCCAAACTAGACCAGCAGAGGCAGCCCAACTGACCAGGTGATCATTCACCCTTTTCTTGCATGTGGTCAATTAAGCTGGCCAGCCCTGGGAAGCAGTCCAAGGGTTTGGAAGGATGCAGATGGGGCAGCTGGGTAGAGAGGAGATCCTGCACCTCTACAGGAGGGAAGGGGGGGTGGGGCAGGATGGGTTTTCTCTCCCCACTACCATTGAACATGATGACTAGCATGACTCACCCAGCAGGAGATACCCTCAAATTTAAGAGGAAGTTTAAGACATAGTCGGGGGAACAGAGACACAAACTCTGTAGTCACAGACACAGAAAGACAATGGCTTGAGGGAGGAGGCAGTTCCTTGGAAAGTGACTCCCAGAGCAGAGGAAAGTACTGGCCATAGGTTGAAAGAAAACTAGCCCTAGGAACTAAGAGGCAAAGTAGGGGAGAAGGGAAAGGGCAGCAGAGGAAGCAGATGGCACCTCTCCCACTGACTCCCTACATCTGTCATACTCTCCTTGACTCTGTGCTTGCCCTAGCACTCCCAAAAATTCTTTGTGTATTTGAAGGAAACTGTATGCCCCAGTTATTGAGCGAGTGTGTCAAAGCTGCCACTCTTACCGTGTCATCATAGTACACGGTGTTATGTCTGGCATCTGGTATTAAGGAGAAGCATGCCAGTAGACTAGAGTCTGTTTTGGTAATTGAATTCCTTTTTTTAAGCTATAGTTTTAAAAGTGGGTACTCACAACTTTCCCTTGGAAACTATGAGAACAGTCAATTTTCTGTGAAATAATGATAAAAACTGTAATAATAATAGTATTTGTGGAGGTCTAAAAGATTACAAAGCACTTTACCGTTGTAATCTTATTGGAGTCTCACCATAATACGGTAGAAGATGGACTATTAATTATCCCTGTTTTCCAGATGAAGAAACTGATCCTGAGAGCGGCCATCACTTGCCCAAGCTAACACAGCCAGGAAGTGACAGACGCAGGTTTCCACCTCAGCCTCTTACTGATGCCAAGTCCAACTCACTTCCCAACCTACACACGTGATTGCTGGGGTTGAGAGCTGTCCCAAAGACACTTCTCTGCGGGGGTGGGATGGAGACGGCGCTTAAAACCACTACAAATAAGGGCTTAATTTATTGTCCTGTTGGTTGTCTAGAACAGGGATCAGCAAACTATAGCCTATTGGCTAAATCTGGTCCATCCCCATTTTTAAAAAGCAGAACCACCATTGTACAAAAAAAAGCAGGCTAGATTTTGCAATGGGACTTTGCCAGTAGCTGGTCTAGACTCAAGAAAGGTTTGCAGAAGATGTTAAAACTGTGTGTCACACACACACACACACACACACACACACACACTATGGAAAATGACTGTTAAAACATTTCCCAGCATGGCCCTGCTTCTCCATGTTTTGTTTTGTTTTTTGTCTCCCCTGATAAAATGTAAACTCTTTGAAAGAAGGGTTCTTCCACTGCTGTCTTTCCATTCCCAGGGCCTTGCACAGTGTCTTATACACAGTAGGCTCTTAATAAATGCTTATCCATGAATTATTTGGTGGTTCCTCAAAGTTATTACAGTCCCAGCTTCCTTATGCAGGAGCCACCATGGTGTTGAACCTTTCCCCATTGCTGGGCTGATCCTCCGATGACAGATGTGTGTTCATTTCCTGGCCCAGGTGACAAATATTGCCAACTACACAGGTTCTACCAGAGCCCATCTTGTTCTACCCAGGAAGGCTCAGGGTTACCTCCCCACAGGGAGGAGGAAACAAAACAGGAATACACAGCAGACAAAGATGAGTCATATTAGCAAGGCTTTGCATACCTCCTTTTATTGGTTCTTAGTGTTCCTGTGCAATGGACTCAGCTCTCTGCTTTCTAGGGATATCCTGTCCATCTTTGCTTTCATGAATGGTATTCTCATGCCTAGAACCCATATCCCTCCCCCAAGTCTCTTTCTGTTGAAATCCTTCCCTTATTTCACAATACATTGTGAAAGAACATTGGATCTCATTCAAAACCCAGCTCAGCACTCAGCCATTTGCCCCCATGTGACCACAGATCACACTGAGTCTCAGTTTCTCCCTTTACAAGATCAGAGGTCTGGGTAAGAAGGCCTTTAGGGTCCCTTCCAGCCCAAGGTCTCCTAGAGGAGACTTTTCTCTCCCCTTTCTAACACTGTCATAGTTTGAGAACTAGACATGACCTTGAAAGTCATCTAGCCCAACCTTCTCATTTAGGAGATCAGAAGACAGAGGCCTCCTCCCCTCCCTTGCCCAAAGTCAAACAACAGAAAGTGGCAGAGCTATGACTGAAACTCAGGATGACTCAGACCAGGGATTCCCAGTCCTGCTCCCTCTCTACTGTCTCACTCATAAGTGGCCCCTTCTCTTTAGATTCCCCCTACGCACATCGATCTTATCATTTACTTAATATCTGTTTATGTCCACCTCCTCGGCCACCATATTGGAAGCTCCTTGAAGAAAATGACTGGATCTTCTCAATACACATGCTTAGACTATCCGCAGAGTCCCCTAATCTATCTCCCCCCTGGCCAATCCCTCCCCTCTCCGATTCATCTCCCATTAAGCAGCAGCCGAAAGGATTTAAGTCTGACCTTGTCACTCTCCTACTTCATAAATGTCAATGGCTCCTGAATCCCTTCAGCATCAGCTTTGCGTGGTTTTTAAAGCCCTTCGTGACCTCTCCCCACCTACCTTTACAGTCTTGTTGTACATTGTTCCCCTTTGCACAATCCATAGTTCAATGAAACCAGCCTTTCTTATGGGCTCTCACACACAGCACTGAAAGTCAGGTCTCCCTGTCTTTGCCCAGACTGTTTCTCATGCGTGAAATGCATTCCCTCTCTGATATCCACTTCTTACATTAAAATCCACTGCTTCCTTGAAAGAACAGCCCCATCATCACTATCTGCCTGAGGCCTTTCCTGATCACCCCACTTGCCAGTGCTTTCCCTCTCCCAAATGATCTTTGGTTGATTTTGTACACATATCTTGTTTCCCCCAAGAGAATGTCAGTTCCTTGAAATCAAAGCTTATTTCATTTTAATCGTTCTATCCTGAGAACCTGGCATACAGTAGGCACTTAATAAATGCTTGATGATTGAGCAAGTGCAGATTGAGAGCAGAAGGAGATTTCAGAGATCCCTTGCTCCTACTCTCCCATTTTACAGCTGAGGAAGACAAGACCTAGAGATGTTATGTGATCAGTGAAGCTTCTTACAGAAAGGAAGCCATACAGACAAAATGAAAGCCCAGTCTCACTGGCTCCAAATCCTCTGTCCACACCACTCCCATACATCCTGGAAAGATAGCTGCCAGAAAGTGGGATCAGCTGGCAGAGGAGCTGGTGAAGTCCTCAGTGATGACAGGTGACAACTTATTGACTGCGGTGGGGGGGGGGCGCGGAGGAGGGGTGAATTCTTCTTCAAGAACAATTTGGATAATGACCTTTGAGCTTCTTTTTATTGCCAAAGTCTATAAGTCTGCGTTCCATTTTAGAAATCACTGTGGTGCCCCTTCACAGGTGGATGAGGCCTTTCATCAAGAAGCTGAAATCTTTGAGGTGGATGCGTCCAGTCAGAGGATCTTTGAGTCAAAAGCCATGGACATTTCAATCACTTTTGGAGGCCATGACTTTTGGAATGATTGACAGCCCTGTGTCAGAGGATTGTGTGTGTGTGTGTGTGTGTGTGTGTGTGTGTCTTTCTACCAGTCCCACAACATTATTTCTGGGGTTTTTTGTTGTTGTTGTTTTTTTATCTATTTATGGGGTGTAAAGTAAAATGTTAAAGTTGTTCTAACTTGCATTTATTTCATTGAATGAATAGAAAAGTGGCAAGCACTGTCCTAAATGATGAGGCAACAAGTAGAAAAAAGGGGGAAGACAGTTTCTGAGTGAGTTAACTATTCCTCAGCAGAACGACTGAAAATCCCCAGAAATCCAAGGGACACAGAGGAGGGAGTGTCAGGGTCCAGGAGGCCTAGGTGATTCTGGAGGTTAGATAATGAAGCCTGGGGGCCCTCAGAAAGCAAGAGCAAGGCCCACCTGGAGGACTTTGGGCAAGGGTGTGCTGGAGCCTGGTCAAACCCCTTGCAGGAGCTGGTTGGTAGTTTTTCTAGGTGAACATTTACATCTTGGAGATCAGCAGATTGGGGCTTAAGTTATTGTTTTATTTAACAACAACAGCAACAATAATAATAATAAAGACTCACATGATGCTTTCCCTGTGCCAAGCACTTTACAATTATTCCATTTGATCCTCAAAATCACCCTGGGAGTCGGGTGTTGTTATTATACCCATTTCATAGATGAGGAAACTGAAGCAAACAATCAATTGTTGGTATCTAAGAGGTGAATTCAGGCTTTCTTACCCCTGATCCTTGCTCTCTACTTTCTGCCACCTAAGTGGCCCATTCTTTATCTGGATTTAGGAAAGTGATGGAGAAGACATTAATGATATAGATTGAACTTTAAAATATGTCTTGCAGAGCCAATTGTTAAAAATTTACCAGCATATCCATGACCTTAGGATGCAACAGCAAAGCATACCATTAGATCTGATTGTCCTTCATCCCACTGGGAAGACTGGAATGGTCCCTTACTAATCCTAGATTTATCTGCTTCCATCTTGCTCTTCTCACCTCCCTAACCCCAGGATGGAGTGTGACCAGTAAAGGGGCTGAGGGGAGGGCAAAGGGAGGAAAAGAAAGAAAGGTCACCCTATGGAAGGTCTTTCCACCTCCTGGATGTCCTTCTGGTTATTATTAGTTAGTTATTATTATTAGAAACAATCTGTTATGTGATTTCTATTAGCTTCCAATCCTCCTTTTGAAAACTATGTATTGATATTCTCTGATCACCCCTCTATTTGGAAGTGACTCTTGGTTCTATGTGGTTGTGTTAAATCCTTAAATCCTTGTATCATTATCACAGACAACTTATATACTGATTTTTTGATCAAACAACAGTTTTGCTTTCATGTTAGCTTCATTAATTTCAGTTGTGCAATAACGGTGTGATTTTGCATAATCAAAATGACCAGTTTTTTCTTTTATTACCTCCTCCCTCCCTTCTTTGGCTAAGCTTTATTTTCTCCCAGCTAGATTTATGGAAGGTGCTTCCATCCATTTTCTTCCATTCTTTGTGGTCACCTTTTAAATTTCTTTGAGTCTCCATTTGTACCTTTTTGTGGTACGTGGTGTGACGCGTTGGTCTAAAGTCATTGCTGCCAAAGTGTTTTCTAGTTCTCTCATCAGTTCTTGTTGAACAAAGACTTCTTCTCCAAGAAACTGTCAATCCAATAGTTAAAATAAAAAGTCAACGAGGGTAGAGATGAACTTTAAACTACCAAAATTTCCTGAGCAAGGAGATCTGTCTTAATGGCCCAAGCCTCCTTTCTGAAAGTCAACCTAACAGGGCTGCAAATTCCACTTGATGGTTGGGCAAAGGCCCTATGGAGCAACACCTGGTTCTTTTTTCCTGAGGCTAATGAAGTCTTGGGCAAATAGTCACACAGTAAAAATATGAACTATTGTTTATAGTTTATAAACATCAATTGCCTCATCAATTGGAAGCAAAATGATAGGTTTGGGGGTCTAGCAAGGGTGGAAAGCATCCTTTCCACTGGGGCTGTGGCTAAACATTTCCCTGCCTGAGCATGGCCAGGAACTCTCAAACACTAATCTTCCCAAACAGCATCAGCATACAGATGTGGGGAAAGACAGTAAGTGGCAAAACCCAGGATGCCTTTCTCCAAAGTATCAGCTTTCTTTTCTCTTTAATTATTCAGAATGTAGGGGCAGAAAGTACTTTTTTTCTCTTGGAAGTCATAAAAACAATAGAATATTTGAGCTTGAAAAGATATTTTAACGTAGAATGCTAAAGCTGGAAGGAGTCTGAGGAGGCAGAACACAAAGAACAACAGTAGATTTAGAAGAGACAAAGAGAACTTAGAACACAGACTGTCTCTGCTAGGAGAGGCCACAGAACACTGCACAGAAAATGCCTTTGTTGGAAAGAAATCTTATTATCACAGAACATGAGTATTCAAGTGATATGCAGTTGGACCTGTACTATTTAACATGCTGGTCAGTTACTCGAATAAAGGCACAGACAGTAAGCTCACCACATCACCAGATAATACAAAGTTGGGAAGGAAAGCTAACAGTGGCTGGCAGTGATGATTCAGAAGGATGTTGAACAGTTAGG
Organism: Pseudocheirus occidentalis; assembly: GCA_028646575.1. Classification (NCBI taxonomy): domain Eukaryota; kingdom Metazoa; phylum Chordata; class Mammalia; order Diprotodontia; family Pseudocheiridae; genus Pseudocheirus; species Pseudocheirus occidentalis. The sequence continues at coordinate 1,344 of JAQQSW010016944.1, read as the reverse complement.
ACTCTGGGGTAAATTCAGTAAGAGGAAATTTAAAACAGATAACTGCAAAGATCAGTTTTACATGTTCCAGGCTGGAGAACCATGGTTAGCTTGGCAATTTCTCTAAAAACCAATCTTCAAACTCAATGAGTCAGTCATGGGATATGGCAATCCAAAAGCTAATGGCACCTCAGCCAGGATCAAGAGAAGATGAGTCTGCAGTAAGAGGGAGCTGTCAGTTCTGGGACAGTGCACAGCCCTAGTCAGACCACATCTCTGGATGAATATTTTTTAATGTAATAAATTTTATTTGTTTTCTTGTTTACATCATCCATTTTCATGAGATTTTTGAGTTACAAATTTTCTCCCCATCTTTCCCCTACCCCACCCCCACCCCAAAACAGAGATCCCACCGTGCAGCCCCTCCCCTGGTTTGCTCTCTAACTTTCTGGTAGGGCAGGTAGGGTCTCCCTATCCCATCCCCTGTATATCTTGATTCCCAGTTGCAGGTATTGCAGAGCTTTATAGTCTAGATTCTTTCAATTCCTCCCTTGTCACCCACCCCCACAGGAAGGACAATCAATTCAATACAGGCTGTGTAGGTGTGATTATACAGGACATCTTCATAGTGGACATATTGTGACAGTGGACATATGTCCCTCCTTCCTATCCCTCACCCCCGTTCTGTTCTCTACCCTGTCCCTTTATTGAAGTGTGAGCATCCAGCATCCCTCCCCCAGACCCTGCCCTCCCCTCTATCATTCCCTCTCTCATCCCCCTGCCCCCTACTCTCTTGTGTGGCATTATGCCTATTTTAGAGTTTATGCCATTTCTTCGGTAAGCCAGATTCGATGAGAGGAAATGAAAGTAAAGTTGGAACAGTTATCTCTTGCCTCTTCCACACGGGATGATTAGCCCCATTTTGTCTTTCCCTGTCTCCTGTCATTCTAGTCCTCTTCCACTTCAGAATTTGCCTTTTAAAGTATCATCCCTTCATATTCAATTGATCCTATGCCCTCTATAAACCCATATATACACATGCTCAGATATGTATTCATATGCATATATAGTCTCCTATATAGAAATATGTGTGAGTATACATATATATCCATTTGTATTCCCTTCACCTATCCTCATACTAAGAAAAGTTTCATAAGTTACTATTATCGTTTTTCCATATTGGCATGTAAATAATTCAAATTTGATAAGTTCCTTATGACGTCTTTCCCATTTTTACCTTCTCATACTTCTTGTGTTTGATTGTCAAATTTTCTGTTCAGTTCTGGTTTTTTCAGCAAGAATGCTTGAAAGTCCTCCACCTCATTGAATGACCATATTTCCCCCTGGAACAATATGCTCAATTTT